>WOGR01009882.1:0-11143 GCA_015342045.1 Leptinotarsa lineolata | reverse complement strand
ACAACAATACCTCCCGAGAAACGGTTACTAACTGCTATTTCCTATGATGTCACTTCTTCTTTTAAGAACCTGTGAGTGTCAGATGACATTATACTAGAAGATTCAACCTATCACGTTTGTGCCTGTCTATAGTGATGTGAACTGTCGGAAATATACCTGTAAGTGCTTGTTTTGTCGTTCATTTTTCAACTCAAACGTGAATTTTGTTGATGTGAATTTGTTAGTTAAAAAGAAAACAATTTTAATTTTTTTGTTATCGAATATTGCAAAAACATCATCCACATACCTCAGCCATATCCTAGGGAAATACTTTAACGTTTTCTTGGTTTCTATTTCGAATTTGCTCACGAACAAGTTAGCCAGGTATGGGGACAAGAGGTTATCCATATCCGTTTCCTCCTGTTGTTCATAAAAGTACCCTTCTACCTGGAAACGGTTTCGTTTCATACATAAATTAGCGAGGGAAATTAATTCATCAATTTCTTTATTGTTGAAATTATTTTCCTCTAGTAATTCCCTGAGGTATTGTGAGGTCTGTGAAATTGGGACCCTAGGGAATGAAGAACTGAATACTCAATAAACAACAACATTCAAGTTGAGAATGAACGACATCTCGACTTTACCAAACGACGAAAACCAAGATAAATATATCTTGGTTTTATGAAAATTGTTCTCAACCTCCTCCTTCGCCATATATTTGAAAACCCGATGTTTTTGGTGAAGGATCGTAGTCCTAAAATTGTAAGTCTAATAAATGGACGAAATTTTTCATTCAGTTCACAAATTTTCAGTTTTGAGAAGCTTCATTCGAAACAGTATTTCCAAAACATCCATTTCAATCAGAAAATTAGTTAGTCTAGTAGTGAATGCGACATATTTGGAGCATAAATTTATTTGAAAAAGATTATGAATTTGAAATTTTTGTCAAAACAAGGAAATGCATAGTAGAGGTGTACCACCCATTGTAACTATAGTCTAGTTGGAAACATCTCGAAGAAAGGGGGCCTATTTCACTTATTTTCTGACTTATGAGTAAATCTTTTTATTGAAAATCCCTTTGGTTTGGTATACTGTAATTGATATATTTATTTGTTTCGAATGTTTGTGATTTCACATTCCGTTTCATTAGAGATATATCTCTAGGATTAGTGGACATAGATGAATATGGGTCAGTTGGCAATTGACATTTTCAAAATTATAAAACCAAGGTAGATACAAATATAAACTGGATTCATTGTTTCGATTAGGATTTTTTTAAATCATTGTTTATTTCAACATTCAAGCAAAATTCACGCTGTTCAAGTATTATTATTTCCATGAGAGTTTATTTATTTATTCACTGATTCATTCATAGATTTATTTGCCCATTTATTTATTTCAATGTCAACGGCATCGACTACTCTGGATAATAATTTTGTGTCGTGGGTAGACAATGTTAATAACGCTCCAAGCCACCCAGGAAGCATCATTGCTTTTCGCAATTAGTCAGCCATTTAATGTTGTACAATCTCTTCAACTCCAGAACCTAATTTCTTTCGAGAAAAATATCTGGTCTAGGTGAGGATCGAAATCAATGTACTCGTTTATTTATTTATGATTCATTCATCCATTTATTCATAATTTCCTTTTCATTGATTCACTTTTTTGAAGAACTCATTCGTTGAGAAAGATGTTACCGCAATTTTTCCTCAGATAAAAGGTTTTTTCCTGCAGTTTCCTCATTTGAATCATATTATGCCAATTAGTGTGAATACGAGCTTTCAGAAATGTATTTTGCGTTAACCTCAACATAGACTTACTTTATGGGTTATACATGATTCAATACTCTCGAAGTTGAGCTTTGCGGTATATTCACCAGAATATTTCCAAGTATTGCACGAAAAACTAAACCAAAATCAATGTGAACAAACCCCATCAACAGTCAGCACCTCCATACTGATCATTTTATCTTCAGCAATCTAATTCTCTGGCAATAACACATACGATAAAGGTTCATTCAAGTGATAGTTTATGGTGAGATTTTCGGTATATAATAGACTTTTAAACTGAAAGGCCGCTGAACGTCAAGACCGGTGATCATAATTGAAATAACTAACGAGAAAAACCTGCAAGTTTGGATCATCACGTGACCAAAGCAAAAATCATCAGTAGGAAGGAGATTAGTTCGAACAGAAGTTCAAAGAAGCTACAATCAATTCAACAGAATCCATGAAACTCATGATTGTGAGAGATGTTCCTTATTGGGGTGGAATGACCAAGCATTATACAATAATATCCGTGAACTTCAGTCAGCTCAGCAGTGAAAATGCCTAGAAGATTTAACGGAAGAACAAATATAATTGAAGACCTCAGTGCCAACGTTCAGGAACATTCTAGGTCATTGAAAATTGCTCCAGGGCAGTCTCAAATACTTTGTGAAAGATCTGTGGATCTCTTGTAATTTGAACTAACACCCAGTCTCATATCAACTCCTTAAGCGAAGCCGGGTACTTCACCTAGTACCTCATGATAATGACCTTGGATTAAAACCTTTTGAGCCACAAGTATCAGAATCAATATAGTAACGAACTGACTCTCCCCAGCCATAACTTTATATATTATGAGGAAGTAGCTTACTGTCAGGGAATGAAAGCGTATATTTCTCTTCTGAAAAAACTTGAAAATATCACAGTCTTCAAGAAGTTAAGAAGTTCATTCATTCATCAATCGAAACATGAACGCTACTATTCTTCGAACTTCTGGCTGAGTTTGAATTTGTTACGGAAATTTTTAATAAAAATAAATATGTAATTGCGGTTTATCGTGAATATTGAAAAAAATTCTTTACTTTATGTAATACTCCACTGCAATTTGTCGATTAAAATTCGACCACTGTAGAAATCAATACTATTTTAGGGTAGATATCATTATTATGATCATCATAATATTAAGATGGGGAAGTTTCCATCTACCTTCAGACATAACAAACCGATGCGACTCTGTCGCATCGGTTTGTGAGGTCGCTTGAATGTATTTTCCCTGTATTTCCTTTGTATCCTTTCACTTTGCAATAATTTTCAAAATAATGATTTGAATTATTGAATTCAGAAGTTGTATGTTTCTGAATCGCTCTCCAATTCATGAACATTATAATGGGTAAATTAAGCTATCCTCAAAATAAAGACATATGTCATAGCAAACATCAGAAAAGTATGTAGTGAATTGTTTTACTATATATCACGAGAATTCGGAGGTGTTTTTGATTAAAGTTAGTAGAATGGCACCAGCGCCACCACTTAGCATGAGTGACATCGCCATATTCCAACCAATTCACACAAAACATGTAACTTAGAACTGTAAGAAAATCTGCTCGGTAATTTTATAGTTTATTGTGTACAGACAGACAAATATGTAATGCTTTCCGATTCCTACTATCAGAACCTCCAATGGGAATTGCTGTGTATACGAGAAATAAATGATGAGCGTCGGTAAATAGAACAATATATTGTAGAGTATCTATTCGAGGATCGTTGTAGACCTTAGAACTCTAACCTCAACCGTTGTCTCTGAGACAGATTGATCTATCCATCAAAGTGATTCGAATATAAATGTACCTTCTAATATTGCGTGGAACTCGCGAGATTCCGGTTAACAGATTAATTTCATTGTCCTTCTCCTCTCACTCGTTGACAAGGGTCCAACGCTGAACAAACGTTGATATAATTAGGACTCAAAATTTGATGGTGGTAAGAGAAAATAATAAAATGATGTACAATAAATGTAAATTTCAATGTTGGATTAGAAAAAAGAATCAAGACCTTCACATTTTCAATATTATATGCGTATTAAACACCCAGAAGTAAAGAATGAACACTGGGCTGAGTTGTGTATCTGTATTTTCGTGAAATAAAATGAATATCACATCGTTTCATTGACTGAACAGAATACAAAATGAAAATGCTGATTCATATATAAACATCAACAAAGGTATCTCAGATTCTATCAACGTTAACCCTGAATCGTTCAAATAATCGAGTATTCATGAGTAAACTGACATAATATTCGAAACTTTCAACAGAAACCGTTTTTGAAATGAAGGGAGTGACATCTCCTTCTACGATGACGTCATTTATGGGATCGATAGAAAACTCAATCCAAAAATATCAAGGAGAAACAAGGCTCCACAAAGAGGTCAGTTGCAGAACCAAGTTTCGACATTGAACGCTGAACGAGATTTGTCCGCTGTCTGTCACTGCAGCTTTCACTGCAAGGAAGCTCTCAGTGAAAATAGCTTATTGGTTTTCATTTGCAATATACCAAATTGATATCAACAACAAATTGATATCAATTCATATATAGGGTTACATAAGGTTGACCTAACCTAACCTATATAGGGTCTTTCAACGAGGAATTCCGAACTTTGACAATTGATGAAGGTCATCTTGTTTAAGCAATATTTGTTATGACAAATCAACAACCGTATGTCAACGAAGAGCAAGATCTGCTGAAAACATCGCCGCTGTCTGTGAGAGTATGCAGCCAAGGCAGACGATGAATGAGTACGTAAAGAAACAAAATTATTGAAAATTTTGAACGACACCAATCAATATTATATCCAAGAGCGTCCAATGCATCCCGAAAAATTCACTGTTTGGTGTGGATTTTGGGCTGACAGCGTTATTGATTTATATTTATTTGAGAACGACGTTGCGGTTTCAACAAGACAGCTCTACGTGCCACACAGCTCATGCCACATTGGATATTCTGCATGAGCGATTCGGGGGCATGGTCTTCTCACGTAGAGGTGATATGAACTGGCCACCGATATCGTCTGATTTGACCCCGTTAGACTTTTTCTTGTTGGGTTTTTTTTCAGTCGCAGGTGTATACGAATAAGCCAAAAACCACAGCTGTCCTTGAAGCCATCATAACCCATTTAATTGGTCAAATTCAGCGTGATTTATGCGCCAGAGTCACGGAAAATTGGACGTTTTGAATGTGCTTAACCCAGAAAAGCTGTAACGGACATTTCAACGATGCTATGTTATATTCCGAACATAATGGCGTCAATAAGTCTTCGAAACGAATAAAAAATTTCGGTGATATCTCACACACATTTTGTTTTATTTGAATTTAAAGATAGAAAGCGCTTACTAGAAGACCATATGTAGATTTTCTGATGGAATTATACTCGATAAAGATATGTTTAGAACGCCGATGTTTTCTAGCTTCATGCATAAGATTGTGATCAAATATTACCGTTTCTTCATTCAAAAATACATCAAGTTTTTGATCGATAGACATTTTTTGTGGAGAAAAATCAGAGATTTTCATTGACTTCAATAATGTGAAGGTAGCTCATTTCGCTAGAGAATAACATTACTTGAAAACCCATTAGGGTTCATTGAATTTTCTTATTGTCCTTTGTTTGACTTTCTACATTTTTCATAATATGGGAAAATAAAACTGTATGAAGATTTTCCAGATTTTGAAAGGTGAACAAACCCAAGAGAAGGTTGATAATGAAATTCAACAAACCCTAGTGAGTTTTCAATAGATGTTACTCTCCAGCAAGATGAGCTACCTTCTCATCACGGAAGGCTACTTTGGAGATATCTTGCTGTCATAATGTCCAGCATTTGTGGTCTAAGCCCTTAATCATCGACATAAAGTGGCCCTGAGAGTGCGTTATTACTATCTACGGCACTCTAACGAGACTGCGACACCGGTATTTCCCTACGCCGCTTCCGTCACATATCTTAAAAATCTTCAATTTCTCATTCATTCAATACGTACTTGCGCTCTCCCATCTCTTCAGCAATATATAAATCATGTACATCTCAAATACAGAAAATGGATATGCTTGATAAATACAATGAGTAAAATCAGGGGGCTACACAATTTTAGTGGTTTCAGTTAGCTGTTAGCAGGTGAGCTAAAAAAAGCTGTATTTGAAATTCGAAATATGTTGATAGATGTTGATAGCAAAGGTGAACAGAATATTTCAGATAGACTGGATGTATTTTGACACCAAGAAAATCACTCCCAGAAAACTGAATAAAATTAGTTTTATATACGAAAGTTCTACATGAATTCAAATGTTTGCAAGCCTTGCATTCCTATTTCAATATGCAATCAATACGTAACGTAATGGAAAAGAACTAGTGTGTTGTAGGAACAAGAAATGCCAAATTTATTGAGACTATTTGTTCCCCACCCCTCAGGCTCGTACAAGCTGAATAGGTCTATTGTGGTTCATCTCAACCATGAGAGTAGGACGATATTTATAGCTGAGTTTTCAGCTCATGGCGAGACCAATATCGTCCAAAAAAAGATTTTCTCTTCGAACTCTACAGAATATATCCAGACCACTCTATCGAGATGGTTATTTCTATCATCGGAGTCCTTGGTGGAATTGTACCGTTTTTACTCTCGAATTTCAAGATTATGACGGATTGCCGCACTGAGACAAAAATCTCCGCCGTCTCAGCCGAAAAAACCCAGGAGGCTGTCTTAAATGGGCCGTACATTCATTTCGACCTTATAGGTCGCCGGGACCTGATGGCATATATCCAGTAATACTTCAAAAGGGACCAGAACTTCTTTCCAAAAAATTGTGTGTGATTCTAAGGGCAAGTTTGGCACTGGGATATATACCAAAAACTCGGAGACTGATCAGGGTCACCTGGGACAGAACTCGGCAAATGCATTATCAGTCTCATGTCATTTGCGTTGAAAACGTTAGGAAAACTACTTGACAGACATATCAGGGACGTACCACTAGCTATCAGACCATTACATTATACTTACAAAAACGGGGAAGTACTTCTAGCTGCTTTTTCGAACAATGAGGGCGCATTTGACAATACATCCTCAGAAGCAATCATCCAGTCGTCGAGAAGAAAAAGCTGTAGGTGGATAGACTGCATGCCTAGGAGAAGGTTGGTATATACAACCATCATGGGGAACAATAGTGACACAGGTAGTAAGAGGCTGTCCTCAGGTGGGGGTTTGTCCCCTCTGCTGTGGAACCTTGTGATGGACGAGCTACTATGTCTTCTGGACCACAATGGGTACAAAACACTAGACTATGCAGACGACTTAGTCATCTTTGCCCAGAAAAAATGCAATAATGTACTAAAGGGATGCATGCAGCAGGTCCTGAACATTATAACAAGATGGATCAAAGAAGAAGGGCTTAAAATAAGCCTATCCAAATCGATCATAGTAGCATTCACCAAGAGGACTAAAACGGAAGATTTCAGAACTCTGAAATTTCGAGCTGAAGAAATATGTATCGGGGGAGGTCAACTATCTGAGAGTGATTCTAGATCCCGAATCGACCTGGAACCAACACTTGGCTAGGATGAATAGAAACGCGGAGGTAGCACTGATTCTGGCCAGACGCACCTATGGAAAAACATGGGGGCTAAAACCGGACATGTATTGACTGTATACGATGGTGGTCAAACCGATGATAACATGAGCATCTCTGAACTGGTGGCCAAAGATGGAGCATACGAATGCTATCAATAAATTTGGCAGGGTGCAAAGACTTACTTGTTCGGGAATAACGGGAGCAATGAGAACCACCCAACAGCTACATTGCAGACACTTCTAAATCTACCTCCTTCACACTTTGTAATAATGGGGGAAGCTAGGATGGGCTAATTCAGACTAGAGAATTCACTGAGCTAGGGAGGATCGGACAAAACATAAATTTCGGAACATATGGAGAAGCACATATCAAATATGTGTACGGACCATATGACAACGAAGTACACCGTTAACACAAACTTCATGATCAAAATCATAAGCCGTGAAGGGTGGACGACTATTAGTCATCCCGAGAATATGTTTGGAAAAAATAGCTATCAGCTAGGTCTATACACATCCATCTTTCAGGCGATAGTGTATGCAGTCTTGCAACGTGCAAGGCTTATCAACCTGAGACCTCAACGAAATGAGCGGATCAATATATTAGAAGACAATAAGTGCGCACTTGGGGCCCTGACAAACCCGAAGGTAACGTCGATACTTGTCTAGGGATGTGAATGAATTTGCAAACAGGAACAAATTAATTTTGTACTGGGTGCCAGGGCATTCAGGAATCACAGGTAATGAAAAAGTTGATGAATGTGCAAGACACGGATCATCAACTCCATATAAGGCTCCTGAACCAGCTCTGGGGATACCAAAATTATTGGTACGAAACCAGATAAGGACATGGACTAACAAGAAGCATACAGAGTACACTGTCCATTTAGAGGACACCTGAACAAAGTGGGGCTGAACAACGGAAACCTCAGCTGTAGATTATGCAACAAAGGGATAGAGACAGCTCTACACATTTTATGCGAATGTGAGGTACTGAATCACAGACGGACATTCAAAATTATGTCCAGAAGAATATGACGAACATCCAACACGGAACCTGTACAAACTAGTACAGATAGCGATACTGATGGAATGGGTGTCATGAAAAGTTGTGAGAATGAGCGCTATAAGCCCAAGAGGCAGTTCTGTTTTTCAGAGACTTGGAAGATATGGACAAATCAGACAGCTCCCAAGTAACTTTATAAAAAAACGAACGTTACTGCAGTTTCGTCGTACAATTATGTATCAGTTTGAAAATGTCTTCATAGGACGAAAATGCACTAACGTTAGTTACAAATACAAGTTTCGTTTCTCATTTTTCATAATTTTATTTTCTATTGGATCAATACACATGTGCATAGGGAAGGTCGTTTCCACAGCAGTTTCTATTTCTGAACGGTATAGACTTGAATAAACAACACACATATAAACACAAATACATATCTATATAGATTTATATCATTATCAATATTATATTAAAAACAAGCAAATTCATAATAGCTCATTCACGAGAGAAAAAATATTTTTAACGATTTTTATAAACTACTTCAAACTCACAGTATTTCATTTCGATCAATGATGGATTATAAAGTTTGGTTCCTGAATCGAGTGGGAAATTGTGACAAATAATTTTTCTACGATAAGGTTAATCTAGTCTATCTTTTTGTCTGGTATTCACATTATAAATGTCCAATCCGGCCTTGAATTTTTTGATATTTCTGATAACATATAGATACATTTCCATAATGAAGATGAAAGATAGTGAATCCTATTTCTCAGTAGCTCTCTTGAGCAATAAAAAAACTTCATTTGCTGCTGAGGATTATCTTTTATAATGATCCGATATGGCAACAAACATACGGATATGCTTCCACTGAATATCCTGGTCGAAAGGAGAAAAATACATTCAATTATATAGTCATCGAAGTAACGATTACTGAGATCTTACCTTCCAACCATCGATTCCAAGAATCACCATATATACGAGAAATGAAAATTAGGCCTCGGTGAACACGACAGTGTATTTCAGAGTATCTATTGGAAATCGGTAAGGTCTTACCCGATTCTTTCTTTCCTTTTCTAACCTGAACTGCTGTCTGTTCACTTCCTTGATATAGATTGATCTATTCATCAATGTGATTGGAATATAAATGTCCCTTCTGATATTGCGTGGCAACGCGACATTCCGGTTAACAAATTAATTTTATTGTCTCCCTCTGCTCTCACTCGTTGACAAGGGTCCGACACTGAACAACCGTTGATATAATTAGGACTCCGAATTTAATGGTGGTAATGAAGAAACGAAATAAGGATGTTCAGAAGATTGGCTCTTTCAAATTGTCGGAATGAACGTTGATTCGATTACGGAATTATTAACCCAAACTTTGGAGCATCCAGTAACAAGTTATTGTTTTATTTTTCGAATGAAACTGAAGTGTGGAAATTTCAATAAGTGCCACTTTCATTTTATTGAAACTGGTAATGGGACTGGAGCACGGAATTTGTGTAACTTTTACTCCATCTTTGAGGATTTCTGGCGATCATTTTTGAATTCCGGTAAATAATTTTGGATCCCGCCTTCATCCAGATACAAATTAAATAATCTCATTACCTAGTTTTTTCTTGCCACAAGCTTTTATTCAACTTGCAATGTTTGTAGTACGCAGGTATGTGCATGAATCCATTATCTCCAATCAATTTAGCTGAAATTTCGCATGCAAGTTCAGTTTGCATGTCAATACATGCGAACGTTATACATATAGAAGTAAAGAAAACCTATTAGTTCTGGCCGCTACATCAATTTTTGATCATACCACAAACAGAACATGAAGACCAATGTAATAAAACAAATGAAAGAGAGGGTTCTCAATATCTCTGACATTTCCTTTCATAAAAAGACCTGGATCTCCTTCATAAACATATCCCCCACAATTTCTAAAAAAGTTACTGTACAGTACCTCATCTATAAACAATTTGAATAACAATAATGTTTCACCTAATGTGAACAATTTTTCACATATCTCAATAAATGAAGAGACTGTAGTTCCCACTGATTTGAATCTAATTTCAACTCTTCATGCTTCATTACCTTTCATTAAAGATATTACCCCAGGTTCAAATCCGGTAATAACAATTTTAAAATTTCTAATAAAAATGTTTTAACACTTGATAAAATATTTTCCAAATTGAAAGACAAAACTCCGTGCACGAACTGTTTGGATGTAGTTCATTGTCGCAGCTGTGATAAATAATTGTTCTAAATTGAATTAACGAGGCCTTACCTTTTAACGTGCGATTACCCAGCATGGTAGCCCAGCGGGGAATCGAACCCCGGTCTTCCGCTTGGAACGCGGATGTGCTAACCTCTACATTACCGAGAACACTGGTAATTCCTCTTCCATATTTTCTGTTTCACTATCACTGTTTTCATTTAAATCAATAATGAATTTATTTTCATCATTATTATGGAAGTGTCCAATGTCCATATAGTCTTTTCCAACTGAAATTACTTTTTCAATCCTTTTCTGCAAGTCTTCTTCGGTAATATTAGATAATTCTTCTTTGATTAGCTCTATTACCTCCTTATCATTCAAATTGAAGGGGTTATATTTTATTAGGAGTGTTAAATTTTTTTGGGGAAAGAAAGTTTTTGGCTTTCTACTACTCCATCTTGAATCTTCCAAAGGAAGGAAGGAATACCACTGAACATAGATGTGTAGATCATTCAAAGAAGTAACTTTCAGAAACAAAATGGAAGAAAAAGGCTTTCTGAAACAGCTACTTCCAT
>WOGR01009880.1:0-11144 GCA_015342045.1 Leptinotarsa lineolata | reverse complement strand
ACATCACTTGCAGCCTTGGTAGTGTGGATCATCAAAGGAAGGTTGGCGATTTGTCTCCCTTCTATAAATACTTTCACGGGAAGTGTTCAAGTGACTTGGCACATTTGATTCCACCAAGAGCGATACATATCAAAAATACGCGACGGACTGTGGCTGCTCATCGTTTTGAGGTTCAACTCAGGATACCTCGAACTTCAACGTTTAGGAACTCTTTCATTTGGTGAACTGCGTTTATGTCGAATAAACTTCCTGAGAACGCTTTTCCAAGTGGACTTGATCTCCAACGAGCGCCTTAGGGATTTTCGGTAGTGCTTGTGTTGTATCAAAAAAACACTTAGGTTTCAATCTGTCTACTTCTCAGGTAGTGACACGCTTTAAGGGTTTTGTGAATTGCTGTTGGCTTCTGAAAGTGAATCCGTTTTGGTTGCCAAAATCAATTTTAAAATTAATTGTCCTGTCAATTCAAGTGTTCTCCACCAAGGCCTTGCCCAGATTTTTTTTTTGGGGGGGGGTATCCTAATAAGAAAGACTAATTCAAATTTATTTAATTACCATTACATTGACACGGGAAAAACCCTCCACTGAAAAAACTACTAAAATATTCGTTTTAAAACTAAAAACCTCAGATTTCCAATTCAGTGAATTCACAATAAAAAAATCAAGCCTTCTAGACTTTTTATGAGCAAATTCTGTTATAACAGCAACAGTTGGGATGATGACATCTCTGTGAATTTCCATTAGGGCCAACCCGATTAGCCTCTCATGCCCACAAGAATTCGTTGGTAGATTTTTAGACACCAAAGTGTGGAAAATGACCTGTACGTGGTGGGGTGGACGTGGTTACTGTTAAAGTCTACAAGATGTTCAACAACGCATAAATGTTAGGATACAATTGCTTGTTGTAGTCTCCGACAGCCTCAATTACGCAAGAAGGCTGGTCCAAAGAGCTTTTGCCCTGCCACAACAATTTCCATAGTTGAAATTCGCCTTGTGCCTCGTCCAGTTCCACCAGGTCACCATACATAGAGTGTACATAGCAGCAAATCACTTTCTTGTGGTCATTAAATCTTATTTTGAGTTGGGAAGTTAAGTCTTCTAATAGGGGTATTGCAACAGTTATGCGGTAATACTGTTAGGGGTTATTAGTATTTGGATTAGCGCGATGCTTCTGTACTGATGTCAACCGTGGAAGCTTGGATCTCTTCATTGACATCGCCCAATAAATTCTTTGCTTCTATAAATGAATTTAAAATTCTTTTTCAATATTGGATCGAATATCTTGAAAGTGCGATATTACGTTCTCAATATGGTCGACAGCTGTTATTAAGTCACTAAGAGGTGATTGCAGGACTTTGCATACTGTTAATGTTTGAGTGATACCACGAATCGCTGGCAAGAGCAGATCTCAGAAAAGAAGAAGCTTTGGTTGAGGTCTCCATATCCGGGTCTGTGCTGAATTATTGTAATAGATTTAAAAATTAGTTATTTTAACAAACCGTTGTGATTTTCCATGCACCATGTTTCACACAATGGTGTTAATTTCTGCCATGTTGCATTAAGAAAGTTGGCACTAATGCGTGCCCGAAGAAAGCTTGTTCGCTTTGGAGATTCTCTCAAAAAGTTTCTGATTGCTTTCACAGTTCCTATACAATTTCTTATAGGAGGTACACTACATGAATGACAGAGGGCCAAGTTTAAAGAATGAAAGCTGCAATGGAAAAACACAGGTCAAGGATATTATTTCCGTATCATTGCTTAAACGGAATTAAAAGCACCTTTCATCGCAGCTACACCAACGTACCCCTGTCTCACTATATTGTTACAGTCAATGTCGTTTTTTAGTGGCGCTATGATCCGTGTCAGCCAATGACCTTTACAAATCCGAAAAAATATTTTTTCACCACAACAAATTTCGACCTTTTTTGCGTATCTAACTCATAGTGAAAGTTGTTTGTGTCCCGAAATGTCACCAGTTTCGTCTACTAAAACAGAGGACACCTTCGCTTCATTTAAACATTTTACAATTTCCTTCTGAATTATTTCCTAGCCAATTGATATCAGATGATTTTAGACCTTAGCACTCATATATGTCGCGTTCAGAGTAATGTTTTCGCTGTGTTTGAGAAATTGTGTATCGCCACATTTCATCCTCATTCTCACGATTGCTCTGAAATTGCAGTCATTTGTGACTGTTGAGGAGCCAGTCACAGAAACAGGGCCAGAATCGTTTGTTCCTCTCGAAGCCAGTTCTTGACGCCCACAAAACTTCATAGTTTCCACAACTGAAAATAAATTTTCTCTATTTTTTTCTACTTGCTTTCTTCTCCCCGCGTTAATGTTCCTGATATCCAATTGTTGGTTCTGCATAGTTCACAAAAAGTTGGATCCCTTAACCACAGCTTCGTGATGGTATTGTTTCGGTTCGAAGTCTTCGATTGCGTGTTCCCATTTCTTATATGGAACTGTCACAAAAGATTTTGAAGCCTGATTGCCTCCTTTTCCTACGGTGTGATGTGAAAAATTAAACAATATTTGCACAAAGCGCCGTCATCTTTCGTATAAACGAGCCACGGGTACCGATCAAGCCACTGCCTTTGAAATTGAAGGTTTTTCTTCCCACTTACTCTTACTAGAAATTTGAAATCTTCCCCTGGCGTTCACGGAGTACTCAGCAACTTAAATTTTAATTCTTTATTATAATGAACATTTTTTTAATGATAAAACAGCAACAACTATAAGAATGTGAAACCCATGTTCTAATCATATTATGCAAAATACTTTTTTCTCTTCAAGCTGATGGTTTCTCATGAAGACTTGTTTGGTATAACAACACTTGAAAACTATTTCCTGCAATTGAAATAACTCAATTATTTTCTATTATTTATAGGACTCTGGCACCACCGGTGGTCAGCGTTCTCAGACATCGAATCAGGCGAAGTCTGGAGCAAAACAGTCCTATCAGACATCATACTGGAATCAAGCTTAAGACGTCTCTAACCATCCGCTCACCACCACTTCGCCCTCTCCCAAAAAAGCAAACAAAAACTTTGTTGATTGATTTAAGTCGTTACTCCTCTAGCCTATAATGAATGTATTTTATAAAAAAAGAGAACGAAAGTGAAACCTTATAAATTATTTTCTTCAATACTGTATTTATTTTAATAGTTTAACGGTGTTTATTTTCTTACACTTTTGACTTTATGTGGAATAAAAAAGCCTGTACGATATTTTTTTAACATTGACTATCATAGTTTTATTTTGCGTAAAGTCCTCCAGTTAGATTTTGTTCTTGTATAGAAGTGTACATTTTATTTTGGTGTGCGGAACGAGCATTTTTTGGGATCTGCGTGTTTTTATAAGTTTCAGTTTTGGCCAGTTTGAAAATTTGATTGATTTTGTATTTTATTGGAACAGTTAGCGCTTTTTCAATTTGTGTACATTATACCATTTTTTATTGAGGCAGTATTTTATTTCTGTGGGAAGGTGTGCTGAGCAACTGTCAATTCGTTCGGAGTTATCCGACATTTCTGGGTTTATGCATGTGTGTTTCACTTTATATACCTACTCATCTTAAGTGTTAGAGATAGAAGACGGGGTGGTACAAAAACACGGGCCGGATGTCGGCTTCTGCAATTTTTAAACCTTTTTTTGTTTTCTGGAAGCGTGGACTGGTTACAAAAACCTAACCACGCACTTGTATCCCCACAAAGTGCTCTATATCTATTATTTTCAAATCTAGGACTGGCCAGATCGCCTTTTGACCGGTCCGTTGTAAGAAATCGTCGGATACAAGTTTAAACTGTAAATATATTTAGATAAAAATTGAATTTTCGTACTGACTCGCACGCTGTGTATCGAGTCCTGCCTGTGCATACGCTGTCTTAGATTAGGTGGATTGGCTTTCTATGATGCACAGTCGCACGACTGATCTTGTAGTAGGCTCTTGTCTCCTTCACGGAACTGTAAGACGAACGTTAAGGATCGCCGTTCCGGTATCGGGCTGAGAGTTTTATTCGATGAAGTTCATAGTTAGATTTATTAACTAAATATAAAGTATCTTATGTAACTATGCTATTTGTATAAATATTCACTTTATTAAAGTAAGCACTGTATATGTGTAGTTTTGTTTTGTATTCGCCAATAACTTATGAGATATGGAAATACACGAGAATATATAATTGATCTTTGTTTTTTGTTGGGGTTGGGATGGCCAACGACACAATATAAATGAATATATATGTTAGGTTATGTTCAAACTGAAAGGGTCTATTCGACCCTCTACCGCAACTCTCGAAGGTTGATTGTAAAGTCCAGCGAGGGTTAAAACTGTCTAACGTTGAAAACCTTATTCGGGATGTGGTGAGGCAGGGTGAAAGTATAATTTTCAGTCCTGAGGCAAAACTACGAATGTGAATCGTCGGTTCTAAAGCAAAACCACGAATGTGCCGATTCCTCATTTCGAAAAACTTGAAACTAAATTTAACCATGCACATAAGTGAAATTACTTTTTTCACATTTGTGGTTTTGTCTTAGGGACCGGCTATTGCACATTCGTGGTTTTGCTTTAGGACCGACGATATGCTCTGCTTACTATGTTTTTGGGTATATAACCTTCCTGAAAAATAAAGAAATCTAAATCAATATAATATACTGAAGTGTAGTGTCAAGGGCAAACCAAAAAGTTACTGCGTAATACAAACCATCGAAAAGTCAAGTTGTTAGTCATTAACTTGTATTCATAAATTTTGCCTGCAAATTGAAAATAATAAATATTCATATTTGGCTTTTTTTAGTGGTCGACATTTTATCATCCTCCAAACAGGAAGTGGCAGGCCAGATCTCCAAATAATCCAAGTTTCTCCATACGATGATTCAGACTATAGTGACCTAAATATAGGTCTTTCAGACGATGTAGATTTTGCCTGTTGTAATTTAACAATTTGTGAATGTATAAATGCCTTGGGCTTATCCTTGATAGGTTTTACCGAAAGTCTGAACTCTCCCTGCAGTACAGTGCAAGGGAAATGCCAGCTTCAGATGCTTTCCAGACAAGTGGTCAACAATCCTGGTCTAGTGAGAATTTGTTGAATCGTCCTATTAAGGAGAGTTTTATTTGGCAATTTAATACCAACTTGGACATGCTAAAAACGGCTTGGCTATCCCAGAGTATTTGTGTGGTTTTTGCCTGTCTCTACCTCATTACTCTGAGATCTCCACACATAAATCAATAACTAGCCTTCTGCCAAAACACGATCGCATAGGACCCTAAGCAGATTATCTTTGTCCTGGATCTGCGACTGTACATCTGCACCTAAACACGAAGTTGGTTTTGATTCAGCAGTGCACCACCATCTATATAATATATGCTTTTAGTACCGGCCTGGAATAGGAAAAATAGGTATTCATAAAGTCCATGTGATGAAGTTGATTATGTTTCGATAGATGGAGATGAAATTGTGAATTCACATATGAAGTATTTGAAAAATTCAATCAATACAATGTAGGTTCTTATTCATCTGGTGGTTGTCCTGATAGTTTTTACGAAATCAATGTTGCTGAAATCCACTAACTCTGAAGAGAACAGAAATTATTGATCAACTGATTTCAAGAAAAGATCCTGGATTGGTCAATATAAGTACTGAAATTACTCGAGAGGTCAAATTAGAATGAGCACCTTCAATGGCAAATTAATTGATTTATTCTTTCTAGCTTAGTACCCAATAAAATGAAAATTTTCAATATTTGGGATAGAAAAAAAGATCAAATGGTCATTGTATACATACTTCAGTTTCGCCAATTAAAAGACATTAGAGAGAAGAACACACGTAATACCGTAAAAAGGTTAATGTTTGGCCAGGGATTGTAGGAAACCATATCATTGGTCCCTTTTTAATTGAGGGCAACTTGAATGATGATAGTTATTTGGCACAACTTCAAAATTATGTCATTCCAAGGTTAGCCAATTTATATCCTGATCCAGGAAACTCTCAAGTTCCTGTGGATACGATATGGTTTCAGCAGGATGGAGCATCACCACGTTACCAAGTTAATGTCCGGCAATATCTCGATACAAAACTTCACAATCGGTGGATAGGGAGGCGAGGATCGATTGAATGGCCAGAGCGGTCACCTGATCTTTCATCAATAGATTTTTTTTATGGGGATATGTGTACAAAACTAAACCTTCAGATTTGAATGACTTAAAAGAACGAGAGTAACGCTTGCGATTAGGTTGGTCACGCCTGATATGTTTTAATAATGTTAGAAGACAGTTTTATTTGAGATTAGGATGTTGCCAAGACGTTCGCGGTGAACATTTTGAACATCTACTTTGTTAACATCCATAGTTCTTCTTCGTATTGTACATTACATTACGTTAATTGTTGTAATCAACTTGAGAGCGATAACATTTTTGAATAGAGAATGAAGAGAGCTTTCAAACGATATATCACAAACCTATACTTCCCATTTGAAAAACTGGGGGTCGTTTGTACCTGTAATTCGAAGGGGGTTGAAGGTATGGGTGGCATTTTTACATTGAAAAATACCAAATTATAATTTAAATTCGACTTGTTTCGGGATTTTTTTTATATGTACAGTAACTGAAATAATAAATTTATTCCATTTGGCTTTTACACACTGTATAATGATTCAATGTAATATGATACCTATTGAATATAAAAACCTTTTTTTAACCCATTTCAGATCAAAATTGTTTTCAAGTATCTCGTGAAATTCAGTTTTTATTCCCAGATATTATACTTCTAGAAGTAGGTATTCAAAACTATAAAAGTGACCAACCCAGATACTGATTGACATAATTTGCCGAAATCATTAACCTCCAATTCTACAGAATCTTATAGTGAAAGTTAATCAACTTTTACTGTCCTCGGAAGTAAGAAATTCCCATGGAATGAATACAATTAATTATAATTCTATAAGGTTTATATGAGGATTGAAATGATATCGAAAGTGTAGATCTTCGAATAGGGGATTAAAAAAATCTCGGAGATTAATGTTAGAATGTGACCTAAGAAGATATGAAAATAACAAAAAATAAAAAATTAACGGAAGCTAGTGTATGAAATATTGAATTGCAGAATATTTTCTGAACAAGATTAACGGAACCGCTTGTTATTATCTAGTGAAATAATTCTCATATTTTCTGATATCAACTCACCGTGAGCTGGTATAGTTAACTCTTTCTCACAACCAGTCACGATTTCTATGTAATGGTGACATTTTCTCTTGCAATTCTTGTACTTCATTACGGTATCTCTAGTACTACACAAGGTAAAAATAGTACAATTCAGTTAACACAGAATGCTTTTTCTATAACATATCGAATATAATTCACCGGAATCATCTTATAGGTTTTGATTCACCAATTACAATTATATATACCTCTGGTTTATTCATTTTGTCAATCAAGATTGAGTATTTTTAACAAGATATTCACCTGAAATTTTTGGGTTTTGGAAAAAAGTCAAAGTTTGGCCATTTGATGAAGAAAATAAAACACTATTTTTATTATAAAATACAATAGATATGAAATAATGGCGATTCTTCAGAAATCGTGAAGTAGTAACTATATCTCTGTGCCTTCTCACTCTATATTCAATCATTAGTTTTAACTACCTGTTCTTGTAGAAATTATAGTTTGCAGTGTTTCACAGTTCCACGTAATCTTTCCAAAACCCTGGTTGAAAAGGTACAATAATATTAAATCTTCAAGTATTTTGAGTCTCTTCTAACTACCAATTTCCACATTAGAAAAATAGAGTCAGAAGAGGAGAAGAATTCAATTCTATTTGGTCATTTCGTCAATAATCATTCTTCTCAAATATATTAATTTCTAAGCCCTCAAAAAGATTGACTTTCAAATTTTTCTAGAATACTTCATAGTCGTGGTTCAACCCATGCTCCTCTATCAAAATATGGTTTGCAAATGTGGAATTGGTTTTCACATTCAAGAAACTACCCCTGTTTCTTTATTCTTTGGGAAAAGTTTCTCCCTGTGTGTCCAATATAAAGTTTCGGGCAAGAACCACAAGTCAACTTATATACTCCTGATCTATCCGACACTGAAGATTTGTCTTCATTGTTTTCAATAAATCTGCTTGAATTGTTAATAAATAAAGCACATATTGGGTAGAATTTAGTTAGTATGAAAATGCTTGATGAAGCTATTGTATAGCAAAACACGTGTTGCGATTTTGTGAACTCACAATTGAATATTAGTTTAAAAAATTATGAATTTTCATCAAGTATCGACTAATTCCATTACGTAGCTTCAACTTCGAGATCGATAAAAAACTCCAACTATCAAAGATGAACTAGGAAGAAGGGGTTTTTCTACTAAACATTACCAGAGCTCAAAATGTGCATTCACATCGACTTTACGGATTCAGCTTCATTCCTATTTTGTCCTAGAGACCTCTCTTATTTTCTTAACTGAAGGAATATTACAAGTGGGCAACCGAATAAATTCGAAAATGAATTCAGTAAATAACCACTTTTCTCATTTTATACAATCTTATAGTTAAATCAGGTTTTTTCTAACTAAATAGAAAATAATATACCTTGTTAACATTTAGACATAGAAGCTTGATTCATATTTGAGATTTGGAAACCACACAGCCCAAGAATCCACTTCCTGGATATTCGAAATCAAATGATAGTAGGAAATTTCATTGACGAACTCAATAGATCATCTTACGGAACATTAATTATTTTATGCTCCTCTTTTAGTGGTATACATTTTTTTTGTATAAAAATACTCCCGGATCTAATATTGATGTGCTGTTACTAACGGGTGATTCACCGGTTATTGTTTAATCTGAAATGCAATTCAGGAAAATACTCTTCGATGGGTTTCCTAGATTACTTTAATGTAACTGGCAGAATACTAATAAGCTGATTCATTATCAAAAATTATATACCTAGTATACGTCATATTTTTTCTATAATACATATTTTGAAAATTGTGAAGTCGATTTGGAGAAAATCTTTTCTTCTGGTCATAGTTTACAGAAAATTAATAATTTTACATGAAATATTTGGTTTTTCAAAGTGTAAAAATACGGCTTATTGAGTTTTTAATAACATATTTCACTATGAAGTGATGATTATACAAATAAAAGTGCCATCGTTTCCTAATCATAAAAATTTTTAAAAAGTTCTTGCAAGTCGAGTTCATTATATTCAAGGTCGCAGACTTGTTCTTCTGGATATTGTGAAGACATGTGCAATTATCAAGCCGTTTAAACGGGAACGGGACATGAAACGATAATCATTCTTATCAACGCAATATGTAATTGAAGCTTGTTGAAAGTAATTAAAAAGTTGTTCTTATGCAATTGTTTAATTCTCTTCTAAGTGAAATTACACGTTAATAATCGTTGGAAAAAATCAAATTAGATTAAACATAAACCAATTTCTTTTTTATCGATTATATGAGTAAAATGAAGTACGAGTATATAGTACCAATCTTACCAATAACAAGGGTCTATGATGAATCAGATAATGATTAAAATAAATGTTTTGACGTTTTCACCTTTAGTGGAATGGCCGCGAAAATGAGAAAGGAAACTATTGAGGCTTCTGGAATAATTGGAAAAATCATTGGGATGCCCGAGCTTCACTGTTCAAGAGCTCTTTCATTTGGAGAACTGCGTTTATGTGGAATGAATTTCCTGGATTTAATCTCTAGCGATTCAAATCCAATGTAAATCGCTACTTTTGCACAGGCACCGCTCTTAGAGCGCTTTAAGTATTATGTAGTGCTTGTGTTTTGTCCTTGAAATAAAAGTGTCTCTCTGAAAGCAACGATTTTAGTTTGACCGTCTTCGGACGTTAATTCAACTAGAAGGCCGTTCTCCAAACGAAAGAATTCATGTAAAGTTTTGTAGCATACTCCTCTCTCATTAGGTAAAAATTAAGTCAGGCCCTGGCCCTGATGAAGTGCCTGTCATCGTACTCAAAAAGTGCGCAAATGAACTCGTACCAGTATTTTCCAGACTTTTCAACCTGTCTTACAAGAAAGGTGTTTTTCCTTCTTGTTGGAAGATTGCTCGCGTTAGGCCTATTCCCAAAAAGGGCAAGAAGAATCTTTCAAATAACTATAGACCAGTCGCTTTGCTATTAGTGATATCAAGAATCATGGAGAAAGCCGTAAACCACCATAACCCTGAATATTTGGAAGGCTTCAACATCTTGAGTGACCATCAATATGGCTTTCGTAAACAATGATCAACAGGCGACCTTCTATCATATGTCACCCATATTTGGAATAACGCAATCGAGAATAATGGAGAGTCAAGAGCTTTTGCGCTTGATATTTCTAAGGTCTTTGACCGTGTGTGGCATGAGGGTTTGCTGGCCAAACTTTGATGCTATGGCTTGTCGGATCATTTTTGTGTATGGCTTTCAAGTTTCCTGAAAAAAAGTTTTCTGCAAGTGGCCGTCGATGTATATCTCTCAAATACTTTTTACCATCAACGCTGGTGTTTCCCAGTGATCCATATTTTCTCCAACACTCTTTTTATTGTATATGAACGACTTATTGGAAAAAACGAAAAATCCAATATACTGCTTTGCTGACGACAGCATACTTGTCTCGTCATTCCATTTGGATACCAGGACATCGGTTGCGAATGCAAATCTTCATCGGCAGCAGGAGGTTGCATATCTTGATGAGGATATAAAAGTAATTTCGAATTTCTGTGAAAGTAACCAGATTCAATTCAATGCCACGAATACCCAAGCAAGGGTTTCTCCAAAAAGATGAATGTCTGAACCGGATATAATAATTTCAGGACAGACAATTCCGCTTTCTGCTGCTTCTCTTTTGGAACATTGTTTCGAACCAGAAAACTGTACATACCTCAGCAACTTTTGATGCTTCATAAAGTTCAGATCGGACCTTTTTTGGAGTATTGTTCTCGTGTATGGAGAAAATTTCCTTCTTGCATCAGATGTAAATTTGTTTAAGACTAGTGCTTTTTATTATTCCTATTGAACATACCTAAGTTGGTGAATCGGGTTTCATCTGAATAAATAATTTTAAATGGTAAACGTACATCTCCTCTGTATTTAATCAAAAACCAGTTGCAATAAGTCAATCTTTGGTTGTGATCGTTATC
>WOGR01009879.1:0-11145 GCA_015342045.1 Leptinotarsa lineolata | reverse complement strand
ATAGTGAATTGAATAGTTCAGTTTTTCTCAAAGAGTGCGCCGCGGCGCCCTGGGGCGACGTGGAACCTTTACTGGGGCGCCGTGGGCCACGGGTGAGTCTCAACGTTTTACATCTGATAGAGTAGAATAAATATCAAATCAGAGGGTTCATGACTTTAGTTTTTAGACTATTCTATACTGCAATTATGCACTAGCGACTAGCACAAGATTCCTGAATTGTTATAGTGTAGTCTTTACGTTCTGGGCGCCGCGATAACCTTCAAAAAACATAAGGGAGCCGTGAATTCGAAAAGTTTGAGAAACACTGGAATAGTTGCTTGTCGTTGTCGCTGACCCTTTTCACATAGCAATCTCTGTTCACGAAATTAGAGACAAAACACCAAAACCTTTTGATCTTTCCATCTACCGATGGGACATTTCATTGTTGACAGAAACAGTCGTCCGCAACAAAAAGTCTTCAAAATGTTTCTTATTTTGACAACCCAGATTTTTGTTTTGTCGAAATCGGCACGATTGCTGTTTTGTTGATTTTAGTTATTGCGAGGTACCTGTTTACTTTTTTACAACTGCTACGTTGCGAATCTTAGATACAGGGTGTTTCCTGACTATGGTATGAAACTTCAGTGGATGATTTGTTAGGTCGTTTCAACAAAAAAAATTCCTATGAGCTATGTCAGGAGTTGATTCGGTTTTGAAATACAGGGCGTTGACGTTTAAAAGAAAAAACAGTATCAATAAAATATCCTTAACCGAATTGGTTGAAATTTGGTAGTAATTTGTAGTAATGAAGAATTTTTTTAACACTGAATTGGAATTATCAGGTACAGAAGGGTCTCAATTGGCAGCACAATAATTAATATTGACATAAAGGGTAAGAACAGTGGGCCATTGCCTTGTTTTTTGTAGTTTTTAATGTTTTCATATCAAGCAACAAAAAACACAACTTAACCTGTCCTTAATAACTTTTGTTGAAATTTGTTAGTTATTTGAAGTAATAAAGAACATTTTTAGCACTAATTAGATTCAAATAATCAGGTTCTGTGGCGTCTCAGTAGGCACCACAACCAATAATTTTGATAAAACGAAAGTGAATAAAAAAGAACGTCATTTCTACTGTTTTAGATCAAGCAACAAAAAATACACCTTTCGAGTTTTCTGCTTGTCTAGTTTCGTTTTCGAGAAAATAAATGAAATTAACTTTACCTCATTCTAAAAACTATCCATGGACAACATAAAATAAAAGCTGAAAATCAGTAATAAGCAATTCCAACCTCATAGGCAAAATGTCCACCTTCTGAAAAAATACCCGGCTGAAATCGATTTGTCATTGATTGTCTGACACGTTCAGAAATAGTACAATCTAGTACAGGAAAGTTTTCACTAAGAGCCTTCAGACGACTCATAAATATAAATATGAAGGATTCATATCAGAATTGCGATCTGGCCAGAATAGGTCGAGATGCTGACGAGTCACAACACTAAAATGAGCATAAATAACCAGATTTTGACACTCAAAAATAGGTAAATAATCTCGCGAAACGTTCGTGGAGGAGCTTTTTTTGTAGACCTGGAAAAAAGAATAAATATGCAGTGCTATATCTCCAATGGGATTATTAGCGTTTTCTATAAAAGTTTGCACGGGATAAATCGTCTTATTTCAACCAATTTGTACAACAAAATGTTAATAATTTATACACGTAAATCTGATTATTACAAACGAACAGTATTCTCTCTTTTTTGGGTGGGATATTTTTTATTTTCATGAGGAAACCTCATTCTCCCTTCATCAAATTTAATGTCATATAGTTTAACGGCATTTACATTTCCATTAAAGTTTTCCGATATATGGAAACAGGAAGTACTCTCGCTGGAGAGAATATTAAATTGGACTATCATCAAATGAAACTTTCACATGTATGTCATTTAGTTTGACTTGATTACCTAGGCGCATTTTAATTAAAGTGCGCATCATAGTTTATATTGAATTTGTCAGAATTTCGAATAACCGAGTTAATAATTCGTATATACGGTTCAGTCTGATTCAATATTCTGAATAGAAGTAGTTTTTTTCGGTATAATCGTCATAGATATTCTGCCTCAAGTCAAAAGAAAGTAACCTAAAATTAACAATAAATATGTTAAAAGTAAGACGGTTAGGATCAAAATGGTATGTCAAGTAAAAGTCATTTTCCTGGTTCTGTTTAAACAGCCATGAGAAATTTGTTTATACACACAATCTGAAATAAACCTCCAAAAACTCCAATAATTATTGAATTAAAAAAACAATTTTAATTTTTTATTGATAATCGCCAAAAAGATCCATAAAAAATTTATTGCAAAATCAATATACAGAATCAGTTGCAGCTTCAATTTGAAAAACTGCAAAACGTGCTTTACTATATTTGAAATATTCTTCAGGCGTGCCCAGCCTCCTTGTATAAGACTCTCATTTTTCATAGAATTTTATTTCTCTGTTCAAATGCTGGAATTCAAGAAGTGATTTCGTTTTGCAAAATAGTTTTTTTTGAAAGTTGGACTATGAACACTGAGTACCTGCGAATACAATTGATTTTGGCGGGAGGCGTTAGATAATCCTGACTCTAACTTACCATGTCTTACAGGCTTGTTGAATATGCGGCAAAATATTCCAAAATTGCAATCTCAGTGTTCTCATTATTGACGAGAGTTTTATTTCCTGATTTATCAGATCCGAATTCTTTGTAAATTGCTATTGCCAGATGTTTTTGCCAAATCTTCCAAAAACATCCTCCGAGGTATTGTAACTGAGATCTGTCTCTCTTAAAAGTCCTGTTATGTTTTGGTGTTTTTGAAAACCCAGTTATGTTTTGGTGACCTTAGGCCCAGTTGTACAGTCACAGTTTAAGTATGGTTTAAGATTTAAGCTTTGTTTCATATAAAATGAGTTGTCCAATTCAAGATCAACGGAAAACCTGGTTCATTTCAATACATTAACAGAGATTTTCTAAATTATCGAATTTTGAATCACAAATCAAGTTTAATTCGGTATAGGAATGTATGTTCCGAAATATACCTTTCAATTTTATGTAGATTTTTAAGTGAAATTTAATATGGGTTTGTAATAAATTACCGATAATGAAAAGTTCGTTGAAATTATAAATGTCGTTAGAAATTCTAGAAAAATACCTGAACAGTTTCTCGTGGCTGCAGATGATTTTTCTGGTGTTGATAAAAGTACAATTGGTCGTTTAATATATAATTTTACAAGAGGAATTGCCAGACTATACAACATATATTAAATAAATATGCCTGACACTGAAATATAATAAATTTACCAGATCTCAAAAGGCACCCCTTTGAGGGCACCTTGTTAGATTCTCGAGGAAAAAGGGATCAACTTTTGAAAATTACTGGATTTGGCAAAAGCAATCCATGAGGACAAACATCATTCTCAATAATCAACACATTTTTGCCCTGTTGATAATATACTATTACTGGGGTGGTTGTGCTAACTTCATATGAAGTTAGCACAAGCGCCGAAGAAGCAGCTGAAGCGTTTTTGAACGCTTCACTGCTTCTTCGACGCTGACCACGCAATTTACCTTTAATATTCGTGAACAAGATGAAGTCATTGGGTGCCAAATCAGGACTGTACGGAGGATGAGTCATCAATTCGATGTTTTCACTGCTCAAAAATTCACCTATTTGACGAGATGTGTGAGAGCTCGCATTGTCATTATGGAGAATGATTCGTCTTCGGCGGTTAGTCGTGTACCACTCAGAATTAATAGTTCTACGTTGCTCAAGCGGAACAGAGGCCACATGGCCCATTCGACCGAAGAAACAGGCGACCATTTGCTTCACTGTGCTTCTTTCACAAACAACTTTTGTTGGGTTGAGCTCGTCTTGGAATATTCACACGGTCGATTGCTGTTTTGTTTCCGGCTCACGTCACCTGTCACGATTTTATAAACGTCTTTTGAAGCACTACTGTCAAACTTTTTAACCATTTCTTCACACCACTTGAGGCGAGCCTTTTTTTGATTGTGGGGTGTCCAACGAGAAAAATTTTTTACAACTGAGTGTTCTTGCAAAATCGAATGTATTGAAGTGGAACTAAAGTGCAAGGATGCCTCTATCGCACAATATGTCACATGACGATCTTGCATTATCACTTCACGCACGCACTGTTTTGTGGCACAACAACCGATTTTGGACGACCTTCACGGAATTCGTCTGCGACCTAACTACGACCACGATTGAATTCACTATACCAGCGATGTACTGTGGTTTTTGATGGTGTTTTATCGCCATACAAAGAACTGAGTTCATCGACACATTCTTGTTGAGATAATCCACGTCGAAAGTTGTGAAAAATAATCCAACGAAAACATTCTCTTGAAATTTCCATTTTTTTGTCAAATTGATTTTCGATTTTCTTTACTCACTGCAAACAAAACAAATGGCACTTGTACATCAAAACATTGTGGGTACGTTCATGCTAAAAAATGTCAAACTTGTGAATGTTACCACATTTTACCTATTGACATTAATGTTGCCATTTTCCGAAATATAAATATCCCCCCATCGAATCAATATATAGTAATTTCACTGCAAGTTGTCTTGGTAACTTTGCTCACTCACAAAATGTAAATGGAATAGAATCGACGTTGCTATTGGCGTAGTATTCGATACAGTCTTGAATCTATTTCCTTTGAATTTTTTGTTTGCAAAAAATGTTATAGTAGACCAATGGGTATGTGATTAAAAAAAATAGAAAAGGTCCTACAAAAGTTTGAAACAAAAGAAACAAACTTCCTGTTCATGATTGAACTAGATATGTGAGAAATCTTGAAGGACATGCTCGTTTAACTACAATATAGACGAATTGGAATATAGTTCATACATTTGAGTGAAATATGTTCCTTATATTACGGTGAATTAAACAGCGCTCTCCTAAAGTTGAATGGTAATGAAACGAGAATGGCACGATTTCATTTGCATTTCTCATATCTGCCTGAAATATTCGCACATAACATTACGAAACAATCTTAGATCAAATTTTGTAACACTACATTTCCATTAAAAGCGTTAATGAAACAAACGTGGAAATTCTGTGTTGAATAATAACCTATATTATCGTGTTTCTGTTGCTAATATCACACGAAACGTTGATACCCCAAGAAACATTTCGTTATTCCGTTCAGTACTGTTTTCAACTCTGGTACAAGTAATTGAAATAAATATCATATCACCGTTCGGCAATTGCCACATGCATGGCTTGTCAAGTGTAGAACGAACTTCATAAATTTCGATATGGTTCTGCCTTCTAAATGCGCGTTAGAAGACAAAGAGGGCTCAGATGCGATAATAATCTCGTAGTCAACTAGTTTTCGTCCTCTTTAATCTTGATGCGTCCTCTGGCAGGAAACGCAGAGGTAGCGAGAACTCTCAAGTCTCTTTCTAGATTTTACAAGTGAAGGCGATGAAATCTCTCACTACGCAGACGCCATCTATGGAATCGCCAGAGAACCAACTCAATCATCGAATATAGATGGCGCCTTCGTCAGGAGACATATCATCGCCGAACGGGATTCGTCCTTTGTAGCTTTCACTGCAAGGCAGCTTAATGAACTTCTGATTCAACACCGAACAGCCTAAAAAACAAACTAAGAAGAACTAGCCAAAAAGTGACAGGCTGCCGGAGGAGGTTAATAGTTGAACAGATTTACAAAGATATGCCTTGTCGATTATTTTCTTCCATATACGACCGTAATAATCAGGATTGCAAGCTTCATAAGAGGTGAAATTTCCATTGAAGATGATGACCAATCTGAAAGGCCACTTTTTGTTTGCATCCCCGTAATCCCGAGGCAGTTAATGACGTGATTTATCACACTGTCGAATTGAAATAGTACGAATATCTGAATTTTTTTTCAAATATGATATGATAAAAATCCGCTGTAATCATTGTACCCGAAATCACATACTGTTGTAAATCATCACCTGAAAAAAAATAACGCCGGACGACGCTGGTTTTCTCCGATAGACTGTGACTTCGTGAAGGTGACGCTCTGCCTCACTTGTGTCTCTTCTCGAATATACTAGTACGCCGTATCTTTTCGAGACTTGTTCCACCAGCTTCTAGAGAGTTCCGTTGAGTTATATAAGCATTACCGCGGCGTAGGAGAAACAGTCTAATTCGGAAAGGGTAGTGCGAAATGATCTGATAATATGATAGACATTTGAGCATTGGTCTGAGGTTGGATTTTTTTTGTATTGTCAGTGTAGTAGTCCATAGTCAATTATTGTCGAACTTAAGGGGAAAACCTAACAATATCTCTTTATTTCGAAATTTCCAATGCATCTCCGTATATTACTATCAAAATCGTAAATAAATGGAACGTGGAAATTCTGTTCAATAATAACATACATTATGTTTCTGTTCCTAATATAACTCGAAACGTCGGTGACGAGAAACAATTGGTTATTCTATACAATATTGCCATCCACCCTGGTGCAAGCAATTGAATTGAATATCAAATCATTGTTCTGCAATTGTCACATGTACATCATGTTAATACGGGCAATTTGGTTTCTCGAATTTCTCTGACGTAATGGATTCAGCCCATGTAATCCGCAATTGCTAGCCCGGGTTTGTAATGAAACCAACTTCATTAATCAGAGATAGAATGTTATTGATTTAAGCGCTTCTTCGTCTTACACCGGGATTAGCAGAGTTTCACAACTATCGAAACATTCTCAATTTAGTTGATTTCGTGCCGTTGGCTATAGAGGATTGAAAGTTATTTCGATAGTGACTGGAATCTTATTGAGAATTTTATTTTGGAAGATTGGTAGCGTAATAGTGGAAAAAAGTTCGACCAACGTGCTTCCTGTCTTGTTTATGAATACTTGAAAATGTTTTTCATTTGAATATATTTGGAGAAAAAACATTTTATTCATTTTCAGTACCGGTGGTTCAATTTAGGTTACTTAAACCATCATATGCTTAGAAATTTGGAAGGCTTTAATATCTTGAGCGATCATCAATATGGCTTTCGTAAACAAAGATCGACAGGCGATCTTCTATCGTATGTCACCCATATTTGGAATAACGCAATCGAGAAACATGGAGAATCAAGATATGTTGCGCTTGAAATTTCTAAGGCCTTTGATCGTGTGTGGCATGAGGGTTTGCTGGCCAAACTTCGATGCTATAGCTCGGATCATTTTCGTGTATGGCTCTCAAGTTTTCTGAAAGAACGTTTCCTGCAAGTGGCCGTCGATGAATACCTCTCGAATACTTTCACCATCAACACTGGTGTTCCCAGGAGTCCATATTGTCTCAAACCTCTCTTTTTATTATACAGGGTGTTCCATCTCAGACGAGCCACCCCGTATATTTCTTATCCCATAGTTAGTGGAAAAATTTCCCGAAACACGTCGAATGATTTTGTTTGGAGGACATCTTTTGACGTATATTTTAGGCTTGAATGAGCAACCCCCTAATAGGTGGCTCTTCAACCCCACAAACTTGAATAGGGGAGAGGGGTTGAGTGATACTTTATTTGAAAGGTCTTGGAAGTCTGGCGACAGCACATTTGTAATTCCAGTTGGATTCCAGAACATCGGCTGCAGATGCATATTTTTACCGGCAGCAGGACGTTGCATATCCTATTGGGGGTCTAGAGGTGATTTCGAATTGGGGTAAAAGTAACCAGGTTCAATCCAATGCCACGAAAACCCAGGCATCGGTTTTCTCCAAAATGATGAATGTCTCCAAACCGGATAGAATAATGTTAGGACAGACAATTCCACTTTCTGCGTCGATAAGTTTGTTGAGGGTGAAAATGGACACCAATATGTCGTGGCATAATCATGTCGCTTGAATTGCAAAGGCTGCTTCCCAAAAGCTTGAAACACTGTTCCGAACCAGAAAACTATACTTATTTCAGCAACTTTTGATGCTCTATAAAGCTCAGATCAGACTTTCTTTGGAGTATTGTTCTCATGTATGGAGCTCCGCCCCTAAACATACCCTGAAGCCGCTGGATTCTATCCAGAAAAGAGCCATCCGCCTGATTGGAGACACGAACATCACGTGCAATCTTGATAGTCTGGATCATCGGAGAAGAGTTGGAGATTTGTTTCTCTTCTAGAGATACTTTCACGGGTGTTCAAGTAGCTTGGCATATTTGATTCCACCAAGAGCTGTAGATATCAGAAGTACGCGATGGACTGTGACTGCTCATCGTTTTAAGGTTCAACTCAGTACACTGCGAACGTCACTGTTTAAGAAATCTTTCATTTGGAGAACTGCGTTTATGTGGAACAAACTTTCTGAGTATGTTTTTCCAGATGTCTTCGTTTTATTTTCTATGACGTTCTAAGTAAATTCTCATTCAGATTTTCGGCCCATGTTCAATCCACCTCAACCATGTTTCACCGTAAGCCTCGATTCTTCTGTACAAATTCAAATTCAAAGAATTTATCAACATCCCAGCGGGCCCTGCAACGACAACGACATGTGGGCCTGCAACGACATATATCATACAGTAAGTACCCTGTACTTCTTGAATATCGAAAGAAACGAATACCCGTTTTGTGTAGATTACGATTGACTTTCTAACCTCACAAATCAGGAAGTTTGCGCTAAACACGACTCTTATTGTGGCCTTTGGAGTTTGCCTGTATCTCGGATACTTGGTTGTTCATACGAATCACGTTCCATATTTTTGTGCTTTATAATTTTATTTGAATCGCCATCTCTATCGGGTTAATGCATTTGTGCACACATATTCACAAGCGGCGTTGGTTCCAGTGCCCTTAACTCGCCGCTTATTCATGAACATAGGCGGGGTACGGTGCATTCAAATTATTTTTTATGGGGTTCAGGAGGAGATATATGCCCATTTGCCCATTATGGTTTGTGAAACTGTTAGCCGTGTTTTGCAAGCTCTCCTGAATTTCACATTTAACGTCACTTAAACTTAATTTTACGATGAATTTTTACCACCTAAAATGAATGTTAGAAACTTCGAAATGTTTTATGAAGTGTCTTACACTTTCTACTTCTCTGTCTTCATACAGAGAATGAGGAAAACTTCAGTAAAATGAAGTAAGTAATTAATTTCAAAATAAATTATTTAGAAAGATGTGTAGAGATCATATAAACAGGAAAGTTACTTTCAGATACAAACTGGAAGAAAGAGCCTTTCCCCCTTTCCGAAGTTTCTTATAATTTTTCTATAATAATGGAGTTTTATACAAATATAAAGGATCTTTCATTGAGCGTTTCCTATTTTCAAATTCAAATACAACAAAGTGTGTGTGAGATTTCATCGAAATTTTTTATTCATTTGAAGGACCTATTGATGCCATTATGTGTGTGTGGAGCGCGTCCGAAACGTCGTTGCCTTTGAGGACCGCTGTATTTTGTGGCTTATTCGCATACACATGCAATTCGAGACAACCCTACAAGAAAAAGTCTAACATGATGAAATCGCGCGATCCCGGTGGCCAGTTCACATCACCTCCACGTGAGATGACCATGCCCTCAAATTGCTCGTGCAGAATATCTAATGTGGCATGAGCTGTGTAGCACCTAGCGCCATCCTGTTGAAACCACATGTTGTTGGTGTCCAGATCATCGAATTCAGGCCAATAGAAGTTGGTAATTATCGACCTATAGTGCTCGCCGTTGACAGTGATTGCCGCCTGGCCAACGTCGCGTCGTTCTCAAAGAAATATGGACCGATGACGCCGCCAGCCCAAAATCCACACCCAACAGTGACTTTTTTGGGATGCATTGGACACTCTTGGATCTCATATGGATTGGTATCCTCCCAAATTCGACAATTTTGTTTGTTCACGTACCCATTCATACAGAAATGGACCTTATCGCTGAAGATAAATCCTCGGATTTTCCTGTCCACCCTCACAGACAGGGCCGATGTTTATGACAGGTCTTACGTTTCGTCGACGTACGGGTGTTGGTCCATCCAATAGACTCCTTTCAGTAGGATAGTTATGGCGACCTCAGGATGGCCGAAGCTGGCGGTACGTTGCCGAACAGAACACCCATTTTGATAAAATAATTTTATTTTACTACACGTGTTGTTGAATGCTATATCAGTCTGTGGTGATCTGGCAAAAGAGACTAAATAAATCACGACTAGTTTGACAGATGTAGCTTCAACAAGATGGCTGTTATCAATTGTCAAAGTTCGGAAGTACGCCCGGAAGAGCGATTTTTCAAATATAGAATTTATTCCCGAATACAAACGACCACGCACAAACCTCATGGAAAATGGCTTTCGGTGAATTCTGCTGATTTTTTGGTGTGATGAACTTTTCAATGTCCTGATCAAAAGTCTCCACGGTCACAACGAAAAATAATGGAAAAAATTTGAGAAAAAAGTTGCTCAAAGTCGGCAAAATGGGTAATTTGGTAGTAAAACGGGAAAAACAGGCCGTGTTGTTTTGCAGTTTCATGCCTCTCGGAAATTGTAGCATGCGCTTTAGCAATTTCTTCATGGGTCTTGTGTCTCTACAGCAACATTTGCTAATAATTGCAGACCATATAGGGTGACGTATAAAGCCATAATCAGAGGAACGAAAAAATGATTTTTATAACATTACGAAAACAATAGATTGTGAGAAAGTTAGTCAATGGATATGAATATGGTTGTATAGAAGATGATTCAATTGATATACCGTGTGACACATATTCATGGTACATGGGAGAGAGAGTTGGATGGACCCTCCAAAAAAGTTTCTCTGTACTACTCATTGAGCTAATCTATAAAATAAATGGCGATATCTCCATAGTCATTTGAGATAACACTATCAAACCTGGTATCGTTGGATTCCTCATGATCATCCCTAACCGATCTTGTTATAATATACAGGATGTCCCATTTGAAAATGGAAAGTTCTTGTCAATTTCGGAAATATGTCAAGAATTTCACCGAAAGCCATTTGTGCGTGGTCCTTGGAAGAAGAAGTCCTCTCGGAACAACTACTTTCATATACACAATTAAACGACGGAAAAAGAATTTTCGAAACAACTACGTTTATATAAACATTGAGTTATACAAAAATAACTTCTTTCTATTCAGTTTGTACCCCAAGCATTCGTCATGGAGTTGAATCAGGTTCCAA
>WOGR01009877.1:0-11145 GCA_015342045.1 Leptinotarsa lineolata | reverse complement strand
GGGCTATGGCTACTCATCGTTTTGAGGTTCAACTCAGTACATCTTGAACTCCACTGTTTGAAAACTCTTTCATTTAGAGAACTACGTTCATGTGGTATAAACTTTCTTAGAACGTTTTTCCAAATAGATTCAATCTCCAGCGATTCAAATCCAATGTGAATCACTACTTTCGCACAGATACCGCTCTTAGAGCGCCTTGAGGTTTATCCTGTAGTGCTCGTGTTTTTCCAAACAAAATATTCATTGAGATATGGTGCTATACAAATACATGACATTAAAACGAACTAAACTTTTTAAATAACTTTGTATAAAATTTTGTTCTCCTTTTTCTTCTTTCTTTTCTAATCACCAGAGATTCATACTATTTCATAGGAACAAAATTGATCTCGTGAATAATTTTGATATTTTGATGTCGGTAAAGTTTGGATTTTCAGAGGTTTTCTAATATTTCGCGAACTATTGTAGTCATAATAATTGAGTGTTTATAGGCACGTTGAGAAAAAATGTATGAATTTTCATTTTATGTGTTTTAGTGGGGTATATCGAAAAAAACCTATTATGCAAAGAAATTACTTTTGCGATTTTCAGATTTTGCTGAACTCCGGTAACATAATTTTCACAAGTGATTGTGTCTACGCTAAATTTTGAAAGATTTATTTTCTCAAATCCAAAGATATACACATATAGAACATAAATTCTGGCTTCTGCAATTAGAATAATTTCGTTTAAAAACAATAGGACTCCTTCCTCAAATAAAACATTAGGTCTACAAAAATCCAAAACAAATAATTTTCCCAAACACTAGAACTACAATACTCTTCTCGATGAGCGTTTCACCAGCCAAGTTAGCGTCTTCAGGAGATGAAGAAATCCATTACTACGCCAACTTTGTTGGTGAAGCCCGCAGCAATAAGAGTATTGCAGTTGGTTTTTGGGAAAAGTGCTTGTTTTGGATTTATTCTACACCAGAGGTTCCAGTTTTACCATAAAAACCTAGAGTCCAAGTAAAAAAATCCGAAACAATTTTATTGTCAAGATCTTGTTCAGTTCAGATTTTTCCCAAAGTATATCCTTATCAAGTGTCCACTGAAACAGATTGCACATATTTCATCTTGAAGACTATCCGCGGTGAAAGACTCTGTTAACCCACATACCACATTTGATTAATTTTCAATTAGAGAATAATGCCAATTCGACCTATACTATAAGTGTTGATGAAAAGATCTACATGAATGAATCACGTGAAATTTCTTCACTAATTCACAAGAAGGACTGATCTAGATCGAAACCTATTGCGATCCTCAAGGTGAGTGCAGTTCTTGCGTTGGAGGGGTGTCTACTCTTGCTTTCTTCAGTTTTCAATTGCAAGCGTTAGCCTGAAAAGTAACGGTCGACCACCGATTCAGTTCGCAAGTCTTTTACAGAGACGTTGTAAAACCGCGCGCACGAGTAGTGATTTTTTTTCGGCCTGAAGGATATTAAGAAAATTTTCAAATGGTTGATTTGAGGTAAGTTTAGCACTTCGTGACATTTCGATCAGTCGCTGAAAGGATTTTTTTTAAATTGTATCAGATGATCACGAATATTCCGAGTATTTTCATTTATGTCATACATAATGCGGATAAAAAAATGGATGAATCCATTTCTTGCATTCCTGGCAATTTCACGGAAATACGTCAATTTTACTGTTTTTTGTATATCTGGATTTCCCCTTTTCCTCTTGGGAATGTATAGATGATGTTAAAATATCACCAGTACTTCTTATAACTTATGTTCCCAAAATTCTTCGTTACCAAGTTACGTGCCCTCAAAGTTACAAAATGAAGAATGTTTTTCTTTGATAACTTTTCGAGTGAATATTCAAAATCAAACAAATTCTGGTGATTGACTAAACAAATGAATTTCTTTGATGAGCTTTCATGCAGGAGTCAGTTGTTTTGCTACAAAGTCAGGAACGGACTACCCCCGATGGTTCACACTCCAGAACTTTTAAAGGCATATATTTTTCAATAATTTTCAGCAGTTTCAGGTTACCTAGTCAGTTTTCTGAATAAAAGTACTCGTGTGAAAAATCGATCGGAGCAACGATTTTTGATAAAAATTCACTTTTGTTCGACGTCATCCAGCCTGAGACGTCTACTATTATTCTAGAAATGATAGGTGAAATATTCATAAATAATTACCATAATGCAAGCACGTTAACTTAACAAAATTCGTAGTGTAAACACCAATCGCAAGCCTCAAGAGCAAACAGATATGAAAAATTCGCTACAAAAACTGCTCGATATGACCCTGTTCTCTCTCCGGGGATCGCGGTGGCCATGCATATGACCCACCTCTACCAATCCATCTATTGTGGAAAGTATGGTTCAGAGAGTCCCGCACAATCGAACTAAAATGAGAAGGAGCGCCATCATACGTACACCACATATCTCTTCGGGTATGCAATGGAACATTTTTCAAAACTCCATTCAAATCATTCTGAAGGAACTCCAAATAACATTTTGCATTCAATTGGTCATGTAGAACGAATGGTCCTATAAGATTGAGATACATGGGAGTTTTGGTTAAGTTTTGATAATATCTTCTGCAACAGTGCTGAAAAAATCAAGTCGTTACAGTCATGATCGGAATAATCATTTTCATAGCTATTTTTACGGTATTCAAAATTTTGGATTCTCTAGCTATATTTTACTAGATGGTATATCTACTGAGGAAGTTTGCATAAGCGAAACTTCTTGTTTTTGTAATCGAATTTCTGTAGTCGATTTTCAGTTTCTTGTAAAATAACAAATATTCCGAATTGAAGGTATTATTTCAAATTATTTTGATAGATGATGAAATTTTTTGCTTTTTTTTGCAATTTTTCGTTGAACCATTTTACTGGTGGCTTACTTGGTGGATATCTTTTTAGGGAAAAACAATTCTGTACAAGGTTATTGTGGGTACTACCCAGCCAATCGGTAGATTTGTTTACATCGTTTCCAGAAGATTCGAAAAGTAAATGCCAATTTGTAATCCACTATTGTTTACAATCCGTTCAAAGTGACGCTTAGGTATTGTCCTATGTGGTCTGACAGACGAGGGTCATATGTTCCTATACGGTACGGTTTCCGTCTATATATGTAATTATATTATCGATACAAGTTGCAGATTGGCAGGTAACTCTTGTATCTTCTTGAATAGTAACTTCTAGATCAATACTTGACATTACATGAAAACGTCTTCCTGAAGTTTCGAATAAAATGGGATGTTATTCCGTATCTTCTTTTACGGATGTGTTTATTTTTCATAAACTCACACTTCAGTTTCCTATCAAGTTGATTATCCGTAAGAAAAATCAATATAAAGTTTGAAAATCCGTTGCATTGATGTATACTATTTTTTGTTGTGTAGTATCACTTCACAATTCAGTATGAATAAAGACATGCTGTTATTATTTTCAATACATCTTGTAGAATCAAAAGTGCCATCTTCTTGTTCACTTCACATTCAATTGACAGTGAGTGAAAATTAAAAAAGTGAAATTTTCGTATTTATTTTGCTGTTTGGAAACCGTCTAACTGAAGCATTTCTCCGTAGTCTCCGATGATACTGCAACATTATAGACTTCCCTATTACTTTACCTCATAGCCCTCAGCAATTGTGAAAAGGAAACTCCACAGAAGAAAACTTCACAAGTACACGACTAGGGGACTGATAGGCTCACTGCTTCTTTACCTCCTTTCCTCTTGATGTTCAATCTTGTCCATCGCGTTCATATTGAATATGATGTGTTATCTCTGTTTCTTTGTTGCATTTGTGGCAACTGAGTTTTCCGTTATACATCTCTATGTGGTTCAGGTATCCTCTACACGGACGATGCCTGATTAGTAGCCCTATGAAGTGAAAAATATCAGTTTGCAGTGAAGTAGATCACTTCGACAAATACCGCGTCGCCTTTGACAATATCTGCCGCAGAAAAAGACGTAATGTCAGGTTCAAAAACTTGCAAACCACGAATAATGAACCCAAACAATCTCTTGGCCCTGAAAACCTACACACCATGTACAAAAAAAGTTTTCAAATCAATTAATAATGAATACCTACCATGTAGATCAGATTCCAGTAAAGTAAACAGTATACAATATACAGTATACAGTATACAGCTCTATTTGGTTCAGTTATCCTCTACACGCGCGGTGCCTGGTCAGTAGCCCTGTGAAGTGAAAAACATTCAGTTTGCAGTAAGGTAGATCACTTCGACAGGTTCCGCATCGCCTTTGACAATGTCTGCCACAGAAAAAGACGTACCGTCTGGTTCAAAAACGTGCAGACTACGAATAATGAACCCAAACAATCTCTTGGCCCTGAAAACCTACACACCATGAACAAAGAAAATTTTCAAATCAATTACTAATAAATACCTACGATGTAGATCAGATTCCAGTAAAGTAAACAGTATACAGTATACAGTAAGTGAGTATACAGTATTCAGTATAGAGTATACAGTATACACTACATAGTATACAGTACACACAGTATACAGTATACAGTATACGGTATACACTATACAGTATACACTATAAAGTATACAGTACAAAGGTATTCTCTACAAGGATAGTGCCTGTTAAGTAGCCCTGTGGAGTGAAAAAAATCAGTTTGCAGTGAGGTATATCACTTCAACAGGTACTGCGTCGCATTTGACAATATCTGCCGCAGAAACAGACGAAACGTCAGGTTCAAAAACCTGACGTTTCGTCTGTTTGAATGATGAACCCGAACAATTTTTTGGCCCTGAAAACCCACACACCATTAACAAAGATAGTTTTCAAATCAATTAGTAATAAATACCTACTATGTAGATCAGATTTCAGTAAAGTATATAATTCTGTAGTAAAAAATATATATAATCGTGAATAATTTTTTAAATCCGTCTCTTATGTTTCGAACTACTTCCGTGATATCTGATATGAACAACATCGAGAATTCAAGTATATATTGACGTAATTGAATATATGTTGCTGTTATTATTTCTCATTGCAATTGTTGCCAATAATTTTGAAATATACCATTTTTGTTCACGACTCGATGTATAATGCATGGTTGTAGAATACTTGAGGTTTCTTGATATCCTATTTTTTTGAACATACAGCCAACAAAATAATTGAGCGAAAATAGTTATCAAATGGTTATCAATGGTTATCAAAAATGTTTCTTGATAAGTGAAAACTAGCCTTTATGCAGATGATTTAGTTTTATACGCACTAAGTAAAGATGTATACATATTTTTCAAAGAGTACTGCATTCAATTGGAGGTCGGTTTGAAGATTTCATGCCAAATACTCTATTTTAACTATCATCTCACATCAAAAGCCAAACTCTCCCCAAGATTTTGGTAAGACCCAATCTTGACTATGACTCTATAATTTATGATTCAGCAAGTGATTCACCTCATGAATGATTGACCTATTGCATAATATGGACCTAAGGCACGTGATATCTTTAGAGCCATCTCTAAAAAATTTGTAGAGTAAATCTAATGATCTGGTTACAGACCAGAACGAATCGAGCCTTTCACAAGCATCAAAAAATTCCTGTAGTAGTGACTATCCAACATATAACTACACCTCTTCAAGTCGCTTCAGAATTTTGTTTCAAAGTTTTGAACATATCAGACTGTTTTTTGTTAGAGAATTGCAGGTTATTGGACAATGAAAACAAATGAATACCATTGTTGTTTTTGCATATTTTTGTCTCTAAATAAGTGATTAAATAAACCGCGAAACATTAGCAATGACGTAGAATTAGGTTTACATTATCTAATACCCTGCAATTTTCCAACCAAGTTACCTACTAGATGTAGTTTCAATAAATGGCCGCGTTTCTGATATCAAGATATCTTTCAACTGCGTTTCTTCCGCGAACCATTCAATAATCCCACCGGATTATCATCGTATCCGAGTTCATTATATACACCTGACCAATTTCAATAAAAACATCATGCCTGCTTTGCCATTATCCAGGTATTTCCATTCATCCCTGAGTTGAACCAGAGTCCCAGCAGCTTTTCTTTTCGAAAATTCATTAGTTGGATCCGAACTTTAACAGATTTCTATCATCTATGGCGAAAAACTTTTAGCACTTCGCCAAGCATTAACATTATTCATTATCAGCGAAGACTTCCAAAAAACAATGATTTTACTAGACTCTTTGAGCTTCATTCAAAGTTTTCAACACATAAATTGTGACAACAAACTATCAAGTTCTGCTACAAAGATATCCTTTTGATTGAAGACGCTTGCAAGGAAATGAAATGTATGTGTTTTCAACACAGGTTGAAATTTCGAGCAATGAACGGGTAGACATAATGCAATCGTGAACAAGCAAACAAGAACAATAGTGAACAATCAAAACATTCCAGAATGAACTGAAGTATTTTTAGCAACTCAAAATATTATCGAGGTACAGTAAAAACAGGAATTCGCATTCACCTGCGGCTTGAAAAAATCCCACACGAAAAAGTCTAACGGGGTCAAATCGTACGATCTCGGTAGCCAGTTCACATCACCTCCACATAAGATGTTCATCATATCCAATGTGGGATGAGCTGTGTGGTACGTAGCGGTGTACAGTTGAGACCACATGTCGTTGGTGCTCAGATCATCCAATTCAGGCCAAAAGAAGTTGGTAATCATCGACCTATTGCTATTGTTTCAGTATAGTTGCAGATATACTAAACAATTCAATACTTGTCAATGCAAGTACTGCAAATGATAAATGATTTGATTAAACTTGAAACAGACTTCATTGCAAAAAAATATTCTGGAATGCTAGTGATCTACGATAATTTATTTACAAAATCATATATCTTGAACAATGATTTTAGAAGCTTTGTTTACATATCAAAACGTAACTTCTCAAAAACTTGGAAGTATAGCAATTTGCAAGATTAACTTCAACAACTAAAGGTAACCCTAAAGACAAGATGTTGGAAAATGAAAAGTTATGAATATGTGACATAAACAGGGGCTGTTTACAGTTCTCAAACCTTGAATTTGACCAATATTGCTGAATTATACGAGACCAAAAGTTTTTTCACCATATAATACGTCAATAATATTCATTCAATAATACTAAACGTGTAAGCGCCGCCTATTCTCGACAAACAATTATAGACTTCCTCCCAGGTATCTCACGCGAATAAGTGAGTACCCAAGTTATACATATGTAGTATTTCGAGAAGTATATCTGCAACCTACCTTCGTTAATACTTTAAAAGACGGTTTCACTCATGAAAATATTTGACTCAGGTCGTTTCGGGTAAAAGTGAAAGGGCAATTTGAATAGCTGTGTATCTAGGCGACATATTATATTTCATCCATGAAATTGCACGGCTATGGACTTCTTCACTTTCTAATATTCATCTCATACCACTGCAATTACTTGCAATAGAAATGTTGAATATACATGGTTAGGTAAGTATTAGATGTTCCTGAAGAAAGATTCTCAATATTAAATTTTTTATCAACAAATGTATGGTTTTCGCTTCTACATAATCCTTGTTAGCAACTTTTCACCAAGAACAGAATTTCAGAAAATATCCTATAGTCTGAAAACCAAACAGATGGAGTGGTAAAAGACCGTCATCGGCACGTGATTTTTCTTAGATACAGCATTGGTCGATGGATTTTAGCCCTTGTTATATGCAACCAAATTTTATTTCCATTTTTGCTTGGTATCAGTGTAATTCCATCTGAAACTTTTTGTTGTAGAGTTATATATTAACATAAACAGGCCTTATCAGGCAGATATCAAATATATCGTTTATATAGTGGCATGAAATTGAACAACTATCAGCACAAAATGAGAAATTCCAAGGACTCAATTGCTTGGGAATCCCAGAAGCAATTTCCTTGAAAGGGATGCTGTATCTTCACATGTATATGTTATGAAACGAAGCAGCAATGAATGCCTTGAGGTATATGTTGATGATAGAAGTTCATCCCTCAAAATTGTTATATCAGGAGAAACTGAAAGCTCAATTCTTGGTCCTCTCCTATTTTGCTATACACTGCAGATATTTTTTCTCAAATTGAACATTGTCAGGTACAACCATTTCCGGATGACATACAGTTATATCATAGTATCGGATCTAATAATATGTTAGCATCTCAAAATCAATTAAATGATGACCTTGAAGTTATAAACACTCTGTCGAACAAACACAATTTGAAGTTGAAGTTATAAACACTCTTTCGAACAAACACAATCTGAAGTTGAATCCTGGCAAATGCCATGTCATGTTCTTCAGCAACATAAATCAAAAACAATATGTTAAAGTTCATATGAAACTCAAGATAGGTGACCAAATACTCAAATCGGTTGACTCTGCAAAAAACTTGGGCATCACTTTCGATGAAGATTCAAAATTCAATGCACATGTAAAACAGCTTATGATCCTACAATACACTCTCAAAGTTATTTATCGACATAGACAAATCTTGAACCCTAGTAGAAAAAAACTACTTTCCCAATCGCTTATACTTTCGATCATCAATTATGGAGACCTTGTCTCCAACAATTAACATAAATTCAAAGTAAAAGCACCTGCAATATCACATCAATGCGATATCAGGATATATTGAAAAACTTTTACTAAATTTGGGTAACCTTTTCCTTTGAAATCTTTACTATCAACTCATAACGTCATTAGACAATTTATATGATATAAAAGCTTGTCGCGAGATTTATCTGTGTTGATCAACTAGTAACTTGATCTGATTGATTTTAATTAAAAAAACTAAGTTCGAACTAAGTTATACGAGTACTCAAATCTTGTAGATCTACCTGTGTAGATCAACTAGTAACTTGATCTGATTGATTTCAATTGAAGAAAGTTCAAACTAAGTAATACGAGTGCCTAAATCTCGTGACAAGCTTTTATATCATATAAATTGTGTAATGACGTTATAAGTTAATTGTAAAAATTTGAAAAGAAGAAATAACTCTAATTTACATCGTATAGCAGTGAGGCAAAATTTTATTATTCTATTAAATTTAAACCTTATTATTCACAACTGAATTTTGTAAAGTAATTGGGAAATGAATAGGTTTAATGTGATTTAAATCTTATTTTTATTTTTTTAGGGCGTAAATAAAAGCTTTTTTTAAGTTTTTTTTATATCAATTTATTTTATATTTTTCATTTTTCGCTAGATATATCTCTTATATCTTTTCAGGTTGTGAATGAAACCTTTTTTTTTGAGTTTTTTTATATCAATTCATTTTATTTAAATTTAAAGGGTTATGTTATATTTTTAGGAGTGATATAAAGAAATGTGGAAATCTTTCAAAAAGGGAAGGAAGCAATCAATTTTAAAAAAAGTAACTCTTTATGATACAGATGTGTAGATCATACAAAGAAGTAACTTTTAGACACAAACTGTTCAGACACAAGAGTTACTTTCTTTTAAAGTTGATTACTTCCTTCCTTTCTTTGGAAGATTCCCACATTTTTTGTATCAAGATAAAATAGTGGAAAGCTTTAAATTTTCTTTCCCAAAAAATTCATTTTATATTTTTTAGTTTTCGCTAGATATATTTCTTAGTTTATTCATTTCATTAAGTGCTTAATTGTTACATGGGCGGGTGCTAGTCAGTTTCGAGCTATCTAATTCTTCTATGAGGAGGCCTTCTATTGATGTGACCCAACTTGAGGCCACGTACGCTTGGCCAGAAGCGAACAACTTTGGGCCCAAATACACAACGGCGTGGTCAACCGTACTACCCTGCATTTAATGCAGTGTGCAAGCCCAGCATAGTACTATTGGCAACATTCTGCGTTCAACGGTGCCATGGCTGTATTTTGCTGGAAATTTCACAGACTCCGATTGAATCAGGTAAATCCCGTTTTTGCAGAAGTCGATATGGATGGATGGAGTCCGTATCGTACATTTGTGCTCTCCGGAAAAAGACCCATATAATTTTTGTAATATAGTCAATGACGTAGTTCACTAGACTGTTAGACACATCGACATTGTATCGCAACATTATCTTGGCCCCCACAAATATTGCTAACCCTTTAGGCAACCCGACAGTCTTGTTTCTATCAGATGCCTGTAACTACTGTTGACCGTTGAGGAGTTCCCTGGTTTGAAGCCAATCCTGAATGTGGCAGCAATTTCATGATGCACCCATCAACTGTCTATCATATCCGAAGAGGTATGCAGAATTTCTGTGGGTGTGGGTAATTTCATATCCCTACTGTTAACTGTTGAGGAGTTTCCTCGTCTGGAGCCAATCCTGACATCAGCATCACATCATGCTTATCATAAACATGCATGGTCATCGAGACTGGACCAGTATGTTAAATTTCAGCTCAGACACCGGGAAGTGGGTCAAATTTAACTTGAAAGATTTTACTTTCACATAAAAACATACATTCAAGTCAAGTTAAATAAAAGCTTTTAATAATTACAATGTAAAATATAGTTTTTATGGACTGAAATGAAAAATACTAATGGTATGCAAATTAAATTGTGATGATTATCATAAATTATTATACGACAAACCGCACGTTCTTTTTAAATCCAGGTGTCAAAACATAAGCGATTCAACTGAGTTGCATATTGTCTATCACACAACCCTTGCTCAATCTATTAAATATCTTGCTTGTGCTTTTATATTTGATGATCCATGTATGTTGACTTTGAACCTTATGTATTGGAAAGACTACTTAGTGAAATGGTAGTTATTTTTGAATCCGATAATGTAAATACAATGTACATATTTTGGCCGATTGATTCCTTGAAATTTTAAAAAATCTTCAAAAGAGTAACAGACGATAACATATCATCAACTATCGCTTATTTGTTCAAAAAAGTGTAGCGAGTTCTCATTGGATTTTGAACTCATGGTGTTCGTTGTTATGTGGTCGGTATCACTATGTCATTTTTCATTATTCGTTTCAATCAACTTGGAAAAAGTGACTTTGTAACAACGTCGGTTTAACATAAACCAACAAGTGTAGGATCTTATCAAAAAATCTGTTAACTAGCCTTAGTCTTACATACTTGGGCTTATTAGTTTTTCTACATTAAATTGATTAGATCAGCAGCGGCTGTCACCAGATCCGGATTTCTCCACATCAAATTTTGGATGTTA
>WOGR01009876.1:0-11145 GCA_015342045.1 Leptinotarsa lineolata | reverse complement strand
TCGGGGCTTCGGGGGATAGGGCCTGACCAGCGCACACTACGGTGGTAAAAAAAAATAATGTCATCGTCTTCTAATAATATCGTCTTCTAATACATTGTAAAACATTTAAATCAAATTATTCAGGTACACTTCATTTGTTATATGAAGATAAAAGGCGAAGTTCAGTTTGCATGATGACAAGTCATCATTCAATTGCTCTTCCACTTAACCTCAAAAATGTCGCCTAGTACACAAAGGAATAAAAATTAAGTATTTCAATTATCTCAAAAATATTTAGATTTGTAATAGGTACGTAGCTATTGGGTCGTTAATAATTTGAAGATAATAAGAATCGTTTGAAATTTGTATTGAAATGATTGAAGTCATCTCGTTTTATGGGCTCGGGAATACCATTATAAATTGCACAGAATTGGCTTTTACACACTCTATACTTACTTAATAACATTTCAATTCATCGTTTTGTACAGAATTTTCGCTAATATGTGACTGTAACTGAATTATTACTTGGAATTTAGTTGTGAAATTTAATTTAATTTCTGTTAAGGCCTGTTGAATTTCTCAATTCTAGTTATTTTTGATATCTCATATTTTTTTTCGAATCAGCAAGTTGTAAAAATATGAGTCATATTATCAGAAGTTCACCAGCTGCTTCAAAGAAGCTAAAACCGGCCCCTTCCATACCTACTAATTCATTCCCAACTAGATTTACACATTAAAAATTAAATGTTTTTATTTATAGATCTGTCCACGAAGGCACTAAAGAGTTTGCTGCCAAGTGTTCGGAATGTGGAAAAACATTCAACGACAAGGGCTACCTGTCCAGTCATATGAAGATCCACAGAGATAAAAAGGAATATGCATGTCCACATTGTCCGAAGAGGTTTAATCAACGGGTGGCGTACAATATGCACCTCAGAATTCATACTGGTGAGTAAAAGCCGGGATTGTTTTTAGTGTCCAGTCAAAATAAATGAAAGTTGCAACTTTTTAAAAACTTACGAGAGAAAATGAAAGTAACTGAAATAGTTATTCGTGTAACAATGGTATCAAATTCCTCGGTTTTAAAGATGGCCACATTAGGATCATAAAAATCTATTAAATCCATAGTGCACACAAACGTTTAATAATGATGATTATATTTTTTATTGCCCGACATTACATTTAAATTAAATACAAAATAATACAGTTGTCACAGAAAATGATAGATATAAGGTAATGTATTTAGGTATGTTGCTTAAAGGATAATAATGTTGGTTTACTAATACAGATTTATGTAGGTATGCATAATCATTTCCACAATCATGTCTTCATTTTCTCTTTCTTCTTTCTCTTCATGTTGAATTTCAATATACTATTCTAAGAACGTCATTGATATCATAAATATCATCATCAGTAACTAAATACAATAATTGGAGTAAAACTGGGAGTGACACAAAATACTGAACAAAATAGTTCGATTTTTTACTGCTAAAATTTTCACTAGAACCCACTGTAAAGTTTTTTGTTATCACATAGCTAACGGCAACTGATCATCAAGAGCATTCAGGTCGTAGGCCGGGCAAAAATTGAAAAATGAAAAGAGCGCCACCAAGTCTTTCAATCTGGTGTTCAATCAGGTTAACGTAGAAACCCCAAAGGTGGGAATGTGTGAAATCCAAATGGAATAAACTTATTATTTCGGTTACTGTACATATTTTTAAAAATCCCGAAACACGTCAAATTCAAATTATAATTTGACATACCTCAACGGAAAAATACTACCCCTACATTCAACCTCCGTCGAATGACAGGTACAACCACAAATTTTTTTAACGGGATATAGGCTTATGATATATCGTTTGAAAGGTCTCTTCTTTCTCTAATCAAAAATGTTATTACTTTCAAGTTTATTGCAACAATGAAGTTAAAATAAATTAAAATAATGTGGTTACCAAAATTCGATAAAATTCACTCAAAACTCATTGCAATATACTCAAAACTTATTTGATGTTGAGGTATTGATGATAAGAAACTGAGAAAAAACCATAGCAATGTTCTTTTCAGATGGTATCCTTTAAAAAACTGAATAATTTCCGTGGCAATGTTAGTTTAAAACACCTTGTCAAATTGGTTTGTATGTTACAACATTAGTTGTAGTTCGTTAACTTCAAATCTGACAAATGGTCAGATTATCGGAAATGCATGAAATATCAGTTTTACAAATGATTGATTAAGGAGATGAAACTCGAATACAACAGAAAATAGCTCGCCTATTTCATGAGAAATTTTCCAATTTCCCGCCCATATCCCAAGGAACAATAAACTAAATAGAGAAGCACTTTCGCGAGTTTGGTGATGTGTGGCAGATGAAAAAAAGCAGCTGCCAATGCAATGAGTGATGATCTCAAATCAGATGTGATGCTTGAGTTTGAGGAAATCCCACATACATTGAGTAGATAGACATCCACTACATTCAATATCAGCCATACATCGATAGTAAACATGTTAAAAGAAAATAAAATGCATCCCTATGAAATGATACCTATTCAGGAGCTCATGGAAGACGATTTTGGTAGAAAAACTTATTTTTGTGAGCAAATGATGGACATGTTGGATAACAAAATCATCTAATTAAAAGACGTTATCTTTTCTGATGAGTGTACTTTTCCTTTTAACGGTCATACTGATCGGCAAAATTGCCGCTACTGGTCAGCGGAAAATCCTCACTGAATGAGAGAAAAATACACACAAAAACCTCAAATGGTTAATATTTGGGTAGGGATCGTAGGAAACCATATTATTGGTCCCTCTTTCATTGAGGGTAACTTGAAGAATAGGGATAATTATTTGGCAGTACTTCAAAATTATGTCATTCCAAGTTTAGCAAAGTTATATCTTGATCCAGGAAACCCTCAAGATTTAGTGAATACGATATGGTCATAGCAGGATAGAGGACCACCACATTACCAAGTTCTACATTTCATCACGTTTTGCATTACATTTTCTTTTTTGAGTGTATTTTATCGAATGTCGATAAGCGATAGCATTTTTGAATAGAGAATGAAGAGACCTTTCAAACGATATATCACAAACATATACTTCCCATTTAAAAAATTGGGGGTTGTACCTGTTATTCGAAGGGGGTTGAAGGTAGGGGTGGCAATATATTAAATAATGTCAAATTATAATTTAAATTTGGCGTATTTCGAGATTTTTAAAAAATATGTACAGTAATCGAAATAATGAATTCATTCCATTTGGCTTTTACACACTGTATATAGTCTATTTACAAAGCTTGTGACTATGGTTTCGTATGATCAATGTTCACCTCCAGTTTCAAGTTCGAATTATAAAATCTAGATGTCACCTACACCCTGGATTTTGTTTTATTCTTTTGATTCTCTCGTTCAATATTATAATACTCTTCACGATGTTGTAAAATCAAACAATTTCTATAAATTGAAATATTTTTATCTTTCATACTGTTGAAGAAGAAAAGTATATAGCTTTAATGATGAACCAAACGCATTCTCCAATTGTCTCTGAAACATTTCGTTAACTTCAGTGTTTCTAACGAACGATGAATATGATAATGTTATGGAGTTTCCCTGTTGCCGGTTCTCAATCTAAAGCAGTTACTCTTTACATTGTATATTTGATTTTTTTTTCTAATTATATTCAATGTAACAGTATTAAGATGTTTATTCAGTGGTGTAGCGACTCATACGTGTCGAATTTTCATTTTGTTTTGTTTGAGAGTCATTGTGATTGTATTTGATCGTCTATAAAAATGGGTATTTTATTTGCAACACATGTAATTTTTCTCAATTGGCCACTACGTGTATTTGTCATTATTGCCAGTTGTCAGTTGGTGACAGCTGACATTAATGATGCACAATAGAACAGAGTGGCCAACGCATAAAAATGCATGTGCTTCAAATGAAATCATTATGAGTGGGAATGTGAAATGTTACAGATAGCTAGAAGAAGATTCAAAGAGATTGAAAAATAGATATAATTCAGGTAGCGAAATTGTTCGAACAAGGAGTATCTATTGGTGTTTATTGTTCCGGGCAGCAAGAGAGAACTTCTACTTTTTTTTAAAAAGCTTCTGAATTTCCGTATTCACATTCCCACTCATAACGATTTCATTTAAAGTGCTTGCATATTTATGCGTTGGCTACTCTGTTGTGTGTCATTGATGACAGCTGTCACCAACTGACAACTGGCAATAATGACAAATACACGAATCGGCCAACTGAGAAAAATTACATGTGCTGCAAATAAAATACCCATTTTAATGGACGATCAAAAACAATGTAAATGATTCTCAAACAAAATGAAAATTCGACACGTATGAGTCGCTACACCACTGTATAAACATCTTAATAGTGTCACATTGAATGTAATTAGAGAAAATTATTAAATATACAATACAAAGAGTAACTGCTTCAGATTGGGAACCAGGAACCTCTTCCCATAACATCATCATATTTATCATCTCCATGAGTTGAACGTATGACACTCCCCACACCGTGGGATAAGTGATCATTGGTTCCGAGAATCATGTGGCCTGAGCAGCCTTAGTGAGCCAAGAATGGCAGCCTTCTACATTTGTCCGGCCAAGATTTCTGCCTTCGTGTGGCAAGCTGGCATAATCTTGAGATTCAAGATTAGAGAGGGTATCATTCCACCAAGGACTCCAATAATCAGAACAAACATCCTAACAGATTGGTCTGGATAGAGTCTGCAGAGTTCGAACAGAAAATCTCGATACTCCATTCGTTTCATTCCCTCTTTTCGAGCGATATTTGCTAGAAAACTCCACGACGAATATCGTCATATTATTATTATTAGTATTATTTTTTCACCGGAGGGAAAATTGGTCGAACCCTATCCTCGAAACCCTAACACATTCGGGAAGGCGTGCCAGTATTAATCAATGACCACTCACCACTCCGTGAGGTAAGTGATCATTGGGTCCGAGAATCATGTGCTATAAGGATATTATTATTATTATTATTGAATTTATTTACCGATAATATTTTCTTTATGATTTCAGATACTATACAGTTGGATTATTTTTTTAATACCTACATCGAGACTTTTTCATCGGACAAAGATCTTGAATTTTCAAATGTTCCCGCCTCGTTTGACAATTAACCAGTGGCTGGGTGTCGTTGATTTGTCAGTAGTGTGTGTGTAGTGCCTCAAAATGGCTACCAGTGACGATGAACCTATGCATCATTTATATGAGGTTTTTACTACTTGTTTTAATAAAATAGCCAACAAAGCCCCTGGTAAGTCCTTCATTACAGTGTCATTTATCGATATAATCCAGTGTTATGCTATTATTCCGTCATTATCCTTGATAAAACCCCAAAATAATACAATCCCAGCGCGTGTGTTCCCAAAACATTGAACAGCTTGCTTTAAAAACCCTTTGGTATAAATTTTAAATTTCGGTCAAAGGGCCCAAAGAACATTTTCCACCATTTACTCGACAATTTCAGCTGTTTTCAGGATTGCTCTGTCTTATTTTTTCCTTGGAATTCCTCTAATTTCATTCCCAAACATTTAATATTTGTGTCATTTTGGCCTGTTAAGTTGCATAGGTTTCTTTTTCTGTTTACATCTTGGTTGGACCCAGACTTATGTTAGTTTATTTTGAAATAGCAACCGAAAAAATATTTTGTTTAAAATCGATTGGTAGCGTATTATTGAATTGAAAAAAGAAAAACAATTGTTTCAACAAGTGATAATATTTGTTGTAACCTTACTTTGAAAAATAGTCGAATGTTTTTTTTTCATTACGAATTGAGATCAGTTAGATAAGCTTTTTATAAAATTGACAATTGTGAAGAAATTGTCAATTCTGACAACAAATCTACCTGAAGATATCTCAATAATACGGAAAATTTCTGTTAGATTATCTACTAGACCTATTGGTATAAATAAAAAAACGGGTTAACTGCATCACTTGATAGAATAACCATGGTATATAGTCTATTATACAGAGTATAAATTAATTTTCTCACAGACTAACAAAATATTCAGAAAACGTTGAAAGGTAATCAAAGTCTAGTACAACTGCTCTATTCAAGATACATTAATATACAAAATTCACTAAACAATAGTGGGAAATTAATGTGATAAAAATTAGAGGCTGTAGGTGTTATTGTTTTACTTGAATGAACAAAAACTATGATGACTAGGATCATTATTTAAAAAAAGCAAATCATCAAAATAATTCACTTTGGAAGTGCCACCCACTGGTTATTTTTATTTTGCGAAACAAAAATATGTTGTGGATTACCTGGTTGAATAGAAGAAAAAATTTTCAACCGAATATAACCTCTGTTCATATACCACAAGTCAATCCATTTTAACAATGTTATTCATTTAGTGTTTAGAAATTGATGATGATTAAAAGCTGCTATTATTTAAAAAAATGATACCTGTACTGAATATATTATCTATATGTTGCTTCCTTACCACTAACTGCTGTAGGAATTACCTGAATTATTCAATAAATAATCAATTCAAAGTTTACACTGAAATATTCAATAACATTTCAGTTGTCAAGATCTTGAAAGATAGATGAATTTGAAACTATTGTTTGTTAAAAGGATGGAAGTCCAACCAGTGTGAAAAAAGAAATGCTCTGACAAATAGAAACGGTCCTGTTGATGAAGTCGCAGCATTAAATTTAATTTGCTGGGACTTTTATTACATTTTTAAGTAGTTGAATGGTTTCATTCTTGTGAACAAAACAGATTGGAGGGTTGCCAATTACTTTTTTAAATCTATATTGAAGATCATATTTTTATGTTTTTTCCACTATTATCCTGTTTTTGAAAAAGTTTCAAATGGAAATGATGAGTAATAATCTTTGTCTTTCGAAAACCATTTGTTCATGTTTTATAGATCGTAAACTACTTGTTAAAATAGTAATAATAAGGGCCAAAAACCTTAGGATCATTTTATTTGCGTTTCTGGTAGTTTTTGATACAGGTTGTCACATATTTTGTAAGTCACAAGTCATTTGCCGAAATAATGGTAGTAATAACCATGAATCTAACGATCATTTTTTTGTGTTTCTCCTACTCATATTATGTTTCGAAAAAGTTTCTAAAGGATGTGGTGAATAATTATGTCCGTTTTATAAATACCTATGGTGCCATATTTTGTAGGTCCAAACTACTCTTTGAAATAATGATAATAAGGACCAAAAATCTTATGATGATTTATTTTTATCGCTGGTATGTTTTTAATCTGTTTCTAAACACTTTTGTGATGGAAATTGTGAATATTCAATTTTATCGATTACAGGTTGTCCCATATTTTGTAGGTCACAAATTATCTGCATTATAATGATAATAATGACCGTAAACCTTAAGTGTTAATCATTTTTGTTTTTCTTTTTGTTATTCATCATTTCCATCAGACTTTTTGAAAAAAAACTCGATAATAGTAGAAGAAACACGAAAATAATGATCGTTAAAATTATGGTTTTTATTATTATCATCATTTGCACAAACAATTTTTGGCCTACCAACTATGGGCAACCTAGATTAGAATTTTTCTAAAAATTAATATCATATAACTTGATTTGAAGAAAAGAATATTACTTTTCTTCATTGTCAATAGAAAAGTTTTCTGAAATGCAAGAAAAAATACCTGAAACGTAAAAAATTCGATATTCTATATAGATATATGGAAATGAATTGCACTCCTATAATCTGTTTTGTTTATGAGAATGAAACATTCTATAGCATTGGATAATTTTACTGGTTAGTTACAACCTTATGTTTGAAGTAACTCTAATGTCACAACTTCATATACGAGACTGTTTCTATCCATCAGAATTTTTCTGTTTTCACACAGGTGGAAGTCCAAACCTACATTATGTGTATTTATAATGAACCCCAATGAGAGTGTTGTTGAACATTATTATTGGTAATAACACAATGATGTACGTAAAAAGAAAAAATAAAAAATATGTTGACTCCATTAATAAATCTATAAAAACATCACAATAACAATAATAATTGCAAGATGATTTAATTACAGCTTTCGAAAGTTTGATAGGTAACTGCCATGCAATGAACAAATTGACTGCTAGAGTTTTTTGAATAACCTAAACATGAAATTTTCTGAATTCTGAATGGTGAATTTCAAAATGAGTATCATGATCAACCTGATGATCTCAATTCAAACAAAACTCAAGCTCACTTTGGGTGCAGACTTATGTTAAATAATTTTTTACATTGAATGAAATTGCTGCAGTATTCTCTGCTCTGGATCGTGCCATGGACAAAACTAATAACATAATAATATAATTTTTTCAAATTAGGAGTTTTTTCAATGCAATTATCATTCATATAGCTTTCATCATTTGTAACAACCTCTCAAGATTTATATCTAATGGATCATTTGTAAAATTGAAGAAAAGAACAAGGAAAAGGGCAATTGTCATGAAACATACCTTGAAATAAGGAAAATTCTATTATAACCTTGATTATAATTTCCTGATATTTTGAATTCGAATATGTTCATACAAATTCCTATTTATATATCTCAAAAAAATATAGTTTCAATTGATATACTTGTACTTATGTTTACAAATTCCAGTTGGCATTTGAAGAAATCCACTTTTGAAAAGCCTAGAAGACCAACAAACGTTTTTATAAAATGTTATGTCATCAAATAGTATAGTTTCCTGAATTCATACTTTTCTTCGTTTACTGCTTCATCACTTTTATTCACTCTGTATCTGTTAGAAAGAATAGAGAAAGTCTTCAATGTTTTCGTTTTGTGATTTTCAATCTCAGAAAGAAGATAGGATGGTGCCAAGTAAGAGTGATTAGTTAAAATTTTGTATTACCTGAAACATTTTTTTTGACTAATTAGCTAGTTCCACAATCCGGCAGTCTCGATAGCTAATCTTTACTCAATCCTGGATAGAGTTTTTTTCAGTGGTCCCCCTTTCCCACTCAGATTCAGCAGCTGTGAACATTTTTATTCAAAAGTTTCTGTACTAAACATTACCTCTTCATATTGTGTTTATAAATTTTTCGTGTCCACTTGAACTTCTTACTGTACAAAATCTGGGATGTCAGAGAATATTTAAATTAGCGAGATTTTATTCTAACAGACTTGTAACTAAGTTATTCAAGTGAGATGTAAAAAAAATCTATTTTATTCCTATGTTGATTGAAAATTATATCCCTTAATATTTAACCAGAACTACTTGTAATTACTTCACTTGTCAATATTTGACAAATAAAATCATTTTTATTCCAATTTTTATTATTTCATCTAGAATGCCATGGATTGTGTAAATCGCTTCATTCTTGATCAAGTAACATTGGAAAACTACGACGGTGAGGCTTATGACTTCGCAGTCGTTTCAAGAATTATTTCATAGTCGCAAATATGAATTTTTCCAGTTAACTTTATTTTTTCAAATGGAAAGGGGATCGCTCGTCGGCTTTTGTGAAAGATCATTTTCTTATGAATAATTTGATGACACACACTTTCACTTTTATTTTCTCTATTTTTCTGAATAATTGCGAGAAACGATCATACCTGTTAACAAATAATATGTATTCGGTATACTTATGCATTAAGTCCTGTTATTCTAGTTTTCAGTGACAAACAATTGAAGCTGTTGCTAGGACTACCTAAACAAATATGCTAATGAATATGCTGTCATTTTAAAAATTTATTTGTTGTGTAGTTTATAATTAGATATGGCAAATTATACTAGAAACGAGAAAATTGACATGTTGCTAATTTACGGAGAAACAAAAAAAGAATGCAAGTGATGTAGCTCGAATTTATGCTCAGAGGTTCCCTAATCGTCGCCATCCCACTCGGCATTATTTTCCGAAACTGAAAAGAAAATGCGAAATGAGCCAGAAGAAAATGCCAATAACTTCATCGTCAGTGAAGGAAAAGAAGTAGACGTGTTAGTCTATGCTGAAGTGAATTGCACGGCGTCAATTCGCCAAATTGTTTCTGAGTGTGATATAAGTTAGTCGTCCGTTTGGAGAATTCTTCCCAAATAAAATTATCGATCATTCAAGTACCAAGTACCTACACCAATATCTTTACGATAACGATCACAACCGAAGATTGACTTATTGCAACTGGTTTTTGACTAAATAAAGAGAAGATGTACGTTTTCCATTTAAAATCATTTATTCAGATGAAAGCCGATTCAACAACTTGGGTTTGTTCAATAGGAATAATAAAAAGGTACTGGTCTCAAACAAATATACTTCTGATGCAAGAAGTAAATTTTCAAGAGCGAATTGGTTTCAATTGCTGGGTGGGTATTATCGGAGGAAAATTTTTGGGGCCAATAATTTGTCGATGGACAACTGACTGCGGAAAGATACCTACAGTTCCTCAAAAATCAAATTAATGATTTAATTGAAGATTTGCCACTGGCTAACCAAGTTGATATGTATTTTCAACAAGATGGAGCTCCACCTCACAATTCTCAAGTCGTAAGAGAACATATGAATGACACCTTCCCAGAAAAATGGATTGGCACTTATAGACCTATTCAGTGGCCTGCGAGGAACATTCTTGAGTTGTCACATTTTTACATAAATGTGTTATTTCTTTTTCATATTCTAGATCACCAGATCTTACTCCGCTAGATTTCTTTCTCTGGGGAACAATTAAAAATCAGGTTTACAATACAACATCAGCTACTCCTGAAGAACTAGAGCATAAAGTAAAGGTGGCATTCCGGAACATCACTGAGGAACAGCTAATCAATGTGATGCGCGCAACAATTAAAAAAGTTGAACTTTACCGTGATCAAGGAGGAGGCCATTTTGAAAAGTTATAACCTTAATGGATTAATTTGCGATTTTCTTGCAATTATTCCGAAAAATAGAGAAAATTAGGTGAAAGTGTGTGGCATCAAATTATTCGTACGAAAATGATTTTTCACAATAAGCCGACGAGCCCCCCCCCCTTTCCATTTGAAAAAATCAAGATCAAAAAATAAAAATTGGAATAAAAATGATTTTATTTGTCAATTATTGACAACTGAAGTATTGTTTGATTCTCGATTGAAATAAGTAAAAATATATAGGATGTCCCATTTAAAAATCGAAAGTTGGGGTCATTTCCGGTCAAACCGGA
>WOGR01009875.1:0-11147 GCA_015342045.1 Leptinotarsa lineolata | reverse complement strand
AAGTATCCCACAAAATTTTCCGGTTTATATGTCAATTAACAACTGAGCAAGAGCAATTGAAAATGTGAGATCGCCCGCGGTACATCTTGACGTCACAACCAAGCAAAGAGCTTCGAGCGGTGGCAACCGGGCCTGTAGTTGGAGATTATTAATCGCTGCAGTCGTCGGATTTTGTTTCATTTGCTGGTCCCTAAACACCATGTGTTGCGTATTTTTGAATTCTTTTGTTTTTAAAACAATTTAAAAGTTAAGGACCATTATGTGTTCGTTAGAAGACAGCTTTAGTAGAGCGGGTAATTTACCTGAAGTCGATATTTTCATGGTGATGGAATATTTTAATAACAGTAGGGGCTACATAAGCGCTGAAATGAGAGGTGTAAAAATGGGAAGGCAAGTAAGGAATAATACGGTACCTTATTTTGCCTTGAATATTTTAATATTCATGTATTCTCGTAGAGTTCTAGAGTGTCGATGGAAACAACTATTGGCTGCTGTTAGGCCCCTTGTAATGTAGAATAGCTGTAATCATTATCATTCATACTTACTTTAAAATTATCTTCGCATCAAAAATGCGTCCCCTTGCCAGATACAAAGTCGGCCCTCCGCATAGCGCGCTGCCATAACTTTTGTGATTTTAAGTTACTTGGCAGTGAAATAAAAATTTTGTCTGGTGCAATTACCGAAGAATTCTTGCATTTAGGAACAATGCAATTCTTGTAACATCCTTTTTATCATTATTCATATTCACGCAGTTAACACACTGCAGTAAACAACACACAACTTGCTTTCTACGGCTTCAGCACACGTATGTCGCTTATCCGCCAGCACTCCCCCGTCACCGAGTCGACTGATGTGACGTCAAACTTAACCACGCCCCGTTTTGGTGAACGCCACATTCAACTATTAATTTGAGGAGGAAGATACAGAGTGAAAATTCAGATTTTTCGCAGATGTACTATTTGAAACATAAACTTTTAAGTAATGCAATAAAAAAATTTGTTAAATGAGCCCATTCATGTTGAAAAATTGATTCACTATGTTCTTTATTTGTTTCAGGCCTCGACCTGGAGTCTTATATCTTGCCAAAACAAAACAAAGTAGGGTTCCTCTTACTTCTTTTGTGGAAGGTAGAAAACCTGGTGAGACTTGCAATAACGATCTATCGAGTATTTCACCACAAAATGCGGAAAAAATCAATTTCAAAGAGTGAGTACTTTTTTTTTAGAAGATTAGCTTGTGAATATTCCCAACCTTCATACTTGCTCAATAATTTCCGCAGGTCTGCTTCGATATTATATACTAAAGATGGGGCTATTGTTGTACCTAATTCGAAAGATTTGATTGGTCTGTCTGAAATTGAATATGCCTTTATAACTATGCCAGGAGTAGAAGAACGTCTCATTCCAAGAGGCTGGATCAGGAATCATTACAAATGGGTAGTATGGAAGTTAGCCAGTTATGAGAGAATGTTTCCTTTGCAGTTTCATCAGTCTCTAGGTGTTGAACATATAATTCAGCAGCTAAAATATAGGTTTGTATTAGTTTGATCTTTGAAATGAGGATGTCAATGAAGACATTTTTACATCATATTTTTCATCGTGATCACTTCAGAAACATTTGGGAGTTGTTTAATAATTCTAAAAGTATGACGGGCTATTAGTTTTTCATTGAAGCATCTTGGGTTTCTTTTAATTAAATAGCTGATGTGCACAAATGTGCGCATGCATTTTAAATAACCAATGAAATTGTTTCTATAGCATATCAATGTATTCATTATTATTTATTTGTAAATATACAAGTTTACCTTTCAACATTATTAAACTATGTAAATATAATGAACATTTGTTAGTACATTTAAAGGAAAACAAAATATAAATCTGTAGCGGAATTGGCGCGGTGGTAGTGCGCCCGACTCACCATCGGAAGGTCGTGGGTTCGATCCCAACTTTGACCAGATATTTTTCCCGAGAGAATTTATCTAGTTGAAGCTGGGATGATTCTGAATCACACGTTAAAAGGTACGACCTCGTTAGTCCTTGGCTTCGCAAAAGTTTCGACTTCTGAGGGTTGTCGTTCGAAGGGGAGCCATAGCTGGTTATCGGAAAAAACAAATTCTAAACAGATCTATAGATTGATCGCATTAAAGAAACACCAACAAAAAAAACAAGTATCATAATGAGCTGTCACTAATATACTTCTTAATGATGACTTAAATTGGTTTATTGAATCAGATTCTTTCACAAATTGTGGTAATTTATTAAATTCTCTTAAGCCTTTACGAAATATACAATTCATTCCAAATTTAGTGTTAGTTTTGTTGATGTAGAAATTGTTATTTCTTCTCGTATTCTACTCATGAACTTCACTATTTCTCAATAAGAATTTTTGTAGCATACCCATGAATGATATAATTTTATTTTCCTTGAATTGAAAGGGGTTAATGTTTAGGTGAGATAAATTTTTGGAAAAGAAAGGTTTTGGCTTGGTACTTCTCAATCATCTTGATTTACTCCTTTTCTTTAATAAATTGGGTTTTCTCACCGAAACGTTTCATAGGTATGACCGTGAAATCGACAAAGCAGAAAGACCAGCCCTCAGAAAAATATTTGAAAAGGACGACGCACCCCAGAAACGTATGGTTGTTTGTGTTTCCGATATAAAACAGGTGAATTTTGAGTGCATTCACACGGCATCAATATGTATTCATATTAGAGGGAATTATTATATCGAGTATTGTAGGTAGATTCGAATAAGTTCGAACTGCAACTTACAGACGGCTGGTATGGAATACGAACCGTAGTAGACGATCCCCTGTGCTATCAAATCCTGAAGAAGAAGATAAAGATAGGAACAAAATTGATTACCTGTGGAGCAGAGCTGATGAACTGTGATGGATGTTCCCCACTAGAAGTGAGCACTTTATTATTTTATGTGATGGAATCGGTCGATATTTGATGAAAATCCAAAACGTATTCAAGAAGTAGTGTTCATTAAACAGTTTTACAAAAACGTAACACGTGTTTCGCTATATAATAGCTCGTTATTCACATCTTCCCGACTTTCTGTGAAAAACCACTTGTGAACATTTATCTGACTCAGAGTACAACCACCGTATGCCACTGTCAAGTTTTGAAGGTTTTTTTTGTGAGAGAGCCTGTTATAATTTGTTAGAGTGTAACAATTCAATTTGTCACAGTTAGTTACTGTATAATTAAAAGAAAATCAATTAAGTAGGACAGCCTGTATGACCCCAAGCGTACATCGATCTTTCCTTTTCCTGGCGTGTTTATGAATAACTCCACTATGCATAGGCTGTCAAAATGTTTTGATGTCTATAAAACTTTACATTTAGCAAAATCAAAAATAGATAATAGGAGTATTCACTATGCGACACATTTTCAATTTTCACGTTACAGTGCTCTCTGTCCCTACACAAATAAAAAGAAAAGAATTCATTGAATCATACCCCAACCGTGGAATGATTCAATTCGAACTATCGAGGTTCACTGGCATATCCTTTTTCATTTAAACTCATGGTGTTTTTGCAAAATGTTCCTTCTATTTGTTTTGGAGATTCGAAAGAGGAATTATCAAAAAACTGCTGATTGCAAACAAGAAATTTTAAGTTGTTGAAATTGATATATGGATTTGAGAAAAATTTCAAACAACGAGTTTTGTTAAAAGCAAAATATCTCAACAGTATAATTTTTGAAAGTTAAATATTAAATTTCACTTTGAGGCCACACAAAATTCAAGGTAAGCTTTCTTCGTTTCATTTCAAGTCAATCTGCTATAAATCCTCGTTCCACTTCGATGGTCTCCTTCCATTTGTTTTTTTTTTTGTGATCAAGATATATATTTAGGTTGTAAATAGTATGAACATACGCATGGGAATGCTATAATTACTTATATTTATTTCCTATGAGGTATATTTATGTATACAAAAATTATTGCCATAATTGGGAATATCTTGCGAACCATTCATGATACTTCCTTTTTATCTTCGATTGTATATATTATATTAACTGTTTATTTCAAAATATTGAAAGTCTCAACAATATTCTTTCCTTTCTTGATACTCCACCTATTTCTAAATTTTTACGTATGAGCTCAAACTAATTGGCGCCCTTTCATGTACTAGAAATACTTTCAACCTCATTTTTTTGTTGTTAACTCATGACCCATTTGTTCTCAATAAAAATTACTGAGAAACCGTAGGCAATATCCGAATAAAAAAAGGTACACATTTTTGGCGCCCAACGTGGGGCCAAAACTATCAAGATACTTTTTAATCCTACTTATGTGTGACTCTCAATATATTTTAAGTAATCCGTATTGGAAATTTTTAAAATATATTCTTATTGGCTATTTTCGTAAAGTGTTGTATTGTACTATGTAAATACAAAATGTTTTTGTTAACTTTTCCTGCCCTTTTTTTGTTGTATACACATATGTTCAGTGTCTACTTGAAAATGTTATTCAACACACTAGCAATGTACATTATTTTATAGCGTATAGTTTTACCTGACTAAGCTAATATGCTAATATGTGTAATTTTTTTTTGCGTTTTTGTAAAACTGTTTAGTGAAAATCTTGCAAAGTATTTTTTGAATACACTTTATTATTGTATTGTCCTTCATCTTGATATATAATACATGAATGTTTTCATCAGTGTTGTGGTAAAATATTTTATTCAATCTCGAAATGAATTGTCAGCTAAAGAAAGTTTGAAGAGGCATAATTATGAGTCATAATAATCAAGTCTTGGGCAATAATTGAAATCGATATTTTTTCCACATTCCATCCTCCACTGAATTGTAGAGGGGTTAATTAAAATGCTTGAAACGACGTCAATTTTCAATCTATCGAATGCCATATGGATATAAATTTATAATCTAAACATTTCAGCTCTACCCATTTTCTTGTGACAAGTGACAAACCTGAAAAAATTATTGTATTTCCTTTCAGAAGCATATTTTTCTTACCAGTATCAATAAATAGTGCTTCATTTCTATTTCGATGAACTTTTGATAGAATTACAAACTATTTTTAGGCCACGGATCTGACTTACTTGAAAATAAATTTCAATTGTACCAGAAGAGCTACTTGGAGCACACGTTTGGGATATCAAAGGTTTCCCGGCCCATTTCCCATACCAATTAATTCTGTACATCCACTAGGGGGGACTATTGGAGCCATACAGATCAGTATTGCAAGAGTTTATCCTGTGAAGTATTTGGAAAAATTGGGTTGTCAATCAGGTATAAATGTACTTTGGAGCACATTCTCGAAGACGTTCCTCCAAAATAAATTCATAAAACTTAAGGAATAGTTTTGGTATATTTTTGAATATATCAGAGAAACTAATCAATATAGCAACTCATATTTTATTTTATGTTGCTGCAGGCCTTTCAAATGAAAATAGAAACAAATAGACATCACCTTATTCTCCAAATAAATCTCATTTTTTTTTGACGGACTGAGAATGAAAAAACAAAAATCATATTATTCTTCAAATCAGTCTCAATGTATTTGAAGGTGCGTTTTTAGTTCATTGATTTTTTGTTCAGATATTTGAATCTGTTTTCCACTTGTTGAGAATTTTATTTCACTGTAAAAGGGAAAAACAATCATTTATTACTTCGTTTTAATCAGTATGGCGAAATAAGAAAGCAGAAGAAAGAAGAGCACAAGAATGGGAGTTGGAGAGATGCAGAAAAATGGATGAAATTGAAAGTGATTTGATGAAAGAACTCTACAGTGATTTCAACCAAGTCGCTTCAAGTTCTAAAAAAGAAAATACTGTTGCTAGTTCGGATTTTAGCAAGATCAATTGTCCAGAGATATTATTCAACATTTTAGAGAATAGTAATGATCCTGAGAGCTTACAGGTGAAATTTCTGGTTGTTCATTATGATCTTCTAGTTATTGATGTTGAATTCAACACGCCTACTGAAGAAAAATTCCAATCAGCCAGTAATTTGTCACTTATTCAATTTTGCCTATCAGAGAATACTTATGCATTTGAATTATTGCACTTTTGCCAACGTAACACAAGTCGATTAACTACGTCAGCATAAAGAGATTCTAGAGATTCGATGAAGTCGAGGAAGGCCGCTTCTGCCTACTCCTGATCGGCGAAGCTATAGATTCCTATGGCGTCTGTGATTATCTTGCTATTTATTTTACTCAGCGTATGGATTCTTCACAATACGATAAAAAGAAACTATAAGTAAAAATAAAAATGTTAACAAAACTCTCTGTGAAGACAACACATAATATTATCACAAATCCTCTGACAAAGTATACTTTAATGTCCAAATTGCACAGCTATTCGATTGCGTCTTGGGAGCATTTTAGGTTTCCGCCATAAGCACAGTTTGAGCAGTCTGAAACGATATGGCGGATCGTTTGTCTCGGTGATCCACAGTCGTATTGTGGATTGTCAGCTAGGCCCCATAGGTGTAGATAGTCGGCACATTCACCCTCCTGTCGTCTCCGTATTCCATTCAGCTTTGACCAAGTGGAACGTGGAAGAACTGAGCCATTGAAGCAGAGTTCAGGGTTGCTTGTTTGGATGTAGTCAATTTCTGTTATAGGCAGCCATCTTACTATCCATTGCTCTTCCATATTGTATTCGTTAGTCAATTCGGAGGCGGTTCTGATAGGAGGATGTCTAGATTTCATCTGTTGGCGTCCTTGTGTGAGGAACGGGGCATTGTTACTCGGACACTGGAGTTGATTTTATGGTTCCAGTTATTATTCTCACCGTTTGGTTCAGCTGAACGTCGACTTCATTGGTGTAGGCGCTATTTAGCCATACCGGTGCACGGTATTCTGCCGTAGAGGTTCGCAGTGTGGGGGCGGCAGCTCCATGACATTCGGGCGTGCATGGTTATTATAATATTTCGTGTTCTAATTGTAGCTTCTATATTCGTAAGGTTGTCTCTGAACGTCAGTGTCCCATCGAGGGTAACACCCAGATATTCCGGGGTATTCTTTTGTCTGATGACCCTGCCGTTTAAAGTAATATTGAGAGTGTCGTTCGCAGTCTTGCTGGTGTTGGGACAACGTCGCCATCGTTTGAGGTAGTGGCAAGTGCTATTAAATCTTCATTCAAGGCGCTCGCTCCTACTGTCTTCGTTCTATCTCGTCGGCATAGGCAAAATTTTTTGATTTTGTTTCAGGTAGGTCAGCTGTGTAAATGTTAAACATCAATGGAGCAAGTACGAAACCCTGAAGGAGGCCATTGTTCAGGTTTCTGACGCCGCTCGTAGTGCCAGTAATATATACCTGGAATAATTTGTTGGTCAGGAGGCTACTTATCACCTGGCAAGTTTCAAGACAGGGTATGACCCTCATCAGTTTGTAGAGAAGGCCTTTTCTCTACACAGCGTATGCGGCCGTAAGATCTATAAACGTGACAGCTGTTTTTTACACTTTTCGATACCAACCCCAATGAAAGTTGTTAAAGACAACACCTGGGCACAGCAGCTGCGTCCACTCCTAAAACCAGCCTACTCAACTTTAACAGTAGAGTTAATGGTGGCATAAATTCTGTTATAGTTTAAAGCAGCAATTATCTTGTTTATTTTTTATTTCGCTGTATGTAATTTGCATCAATGTATACGTAAACATCATTACTTTTATCATCTTTACTTACGTATTGGAGTTTTTCTTCAGTAACTTTTTGAAGTGAGGATACCAAATTATCTTTCGTTATCACAGATTATCATTGATCTGGAAAATATTTTGAGTTTTATAACTTTTTAGGAAAAGCTGTCATCAACCCAAAAGACAGCTATTATGGAATATAAAAGAAACTTATTCCAACAAAAACAGCAAGAAATCTCGAGTAGAATGAAGCGAAATGCAGAGAAGCTGAAAGTGGTGACGAGAGATGTTGTGCCTCTTTTTAAAATGCTTGTCGTTGACATCAATGGCAGTCCTACTAGAGCTTTCAGTTTCACAATTTGGCGTCCTACAGAATCCCACTTCCAAATCTTAAGGGAGGGAACATCTATGATTGCTTATAATGTACTACCAAAGTAAACTAGCTTTATTGTTCTTTTACCTTGTTTTCATTATATATTATTGTAGAATGAATGGAGATTTGAGTTCCAGCTCGAAAACCATGTTCAAACCTGAATCTCTCGGAGATCTAATGAGCGAAATATTCAAAAGGAAAGTTATTGGAATAAGCGAACTTTCAGCCTCGAAATTTTCAGTAAATTTCAGTGAATTTGATACTGTTGGGATTGTGGTACAGATCAAAATTGATGTGAAATATCAGGAAGTGTGGCTGGCTGACATCTCTGAAAGGTGAGGTCAAAATATTTTGAGTAGGTATTCTCTGGAAGACATTTTTGTGGGCGGTGAGTCGATGGTTCTTGCTGTTTTTCAAGAATCTACAATTTCAAATAATCCACGCTGAATCAAAAGAGAATCCGATAAAGTATAATGGAGAGGCATCTTTTACATTCGATTATAATTGACTAACGGGCAGACGTCACAATATTTTCAGGGAGGGCTGTATATTTCACGAGATCACGAATCCTAATTATTCAATTAAACGATCATTACGCATTATTATTAAACGATCATTACGCACATTACGCACTCATACTCACGTGAGGTCAGTTTCAAAAACATGATATAAGTTTTTATCTTCATGGTTTTTGACAATATTCCACCGTTTCTTATATTTTCCTTGATTGCATGACTAACACTCGTTCGAAATAATTCCAGAATAAAATCTGATTGGGTTTCTTAACTTTAACATATTCTAACTTTCACGTAATTATTTTACTTTTACAAGGAAAATCCGACTTGACGGTTTATACACTTTGTCACTACATTTCACTACTTTCGCGTAATTACTTTCACTAACAGAGATAGTTTCATCTTGACGGTTCACACTAGACTTGTTACATTTTTCTAACTTGGCGTAATTACTCTTTCACTAACGGAGGTAGTTTCATCTTGACGGTTCACACTAGACTGATTCAATGAGAATCTAGTCCCGTATTTATCGTAAGCTAATTATGACGTGAATGTCCAGCCACCTGTACATTGCAGGTGGTGTCGGCAAAGGACACTCGTCGGCGATTCCTTTTGTTTAGTGCGGAATTTTGATCTCATTAATTATTGGCGTAACGTTTTCGGTGACAATTTAACGATTATTATACCCTTGCCGCTTATCTTTCATCTTCGCCGATCGATAGAAATCGATACCGACACTATTTCAATTAGGCTAATTGAGTTCGACCGAATTTCGGTTCGCTCCCCAATAATTAAATTGACTTGCTTTCGGTCCAACAAACGTTAATTGAGCGTGGTCCAATTTCGATTCATCACACTACGTCAGATGAAAGTTCAATTTCAAACAATAATTGTGAGAAAACAAGCGAATCACAGAGACAGATTTCATCAGCAAAACAAAAAAAATTGCCTATTCGAAAATTGGAGCCACAGTCTGAGATATATTCAGAAGTACTCGCAAGGCAGAGGCTAGGCAGAGATGACACGTTAATTATTTATCCTAAACTAATATTGAATCTCAAAATAAATTTTCAAATAATATTCCTCTCACTATCTTCTACGAGTATTTAATTTTCAATTATTTTCGATCATTTCGACAACTGCATTGAATTTATTTTATTTTAGGCTACTTTTGATTCAGATATATGAAGGCCCAACCACATGTTTGTTGTTGGATAACTTGAAAAGAGGGCAAGCTGTAACTGTATGTAACTTGAGATTTCGTAATTTGACAGATGATGTTTCTCAAGCCATTGGAAACCACTTTACTGTATTTTCGTCGTATTCTCAGCATAAACACTTACAAGAATATTTGGAAGATTTTAAAAAGACTATGCCAAAGGTAAGAATTTCAATAACTGTAGAGTGGTTTTAAATACCAGACACTTAATATGTCTTAGTTGGATTCCGAGTTTTGCCGTGGCCTTTGCTTATAATCTCCATTCAACGTTTCAACTGCAACTGCGTCAGTCATCTTCAGTGGCCTAGTCGAAGTACTCTCCTTGACATATCAACTGAAACATTGGGAGATTGTAACCAAAGAAGACTACGGCAAAACCCAGAATCCAAGCAAAACATATTTCATCTTTAACGAAATCGAAATTATTTGATATTTTTTTATATTTTAAATAATCCTGACATACTTATTCTTCAATTCATCCTTTTTTCTAGGGCTGTGATGAGTTACTTGAAGACTGTGATAATAAAATAGATAAGTTCAGGTGCAAAAGTAAATTGCCATCTGGTAATTTGGATGAAAGTGATGAAGATACCTTAGTATCGTCCCGGATTACAAGTACAGACTTAGCGTTATCCCTTATAGATATAGACAAACTCACATGAAGTCGTTTGGCAGACCAATACAAATGTGTCGGTTAACACTTTGTTGAAAAAAAAATTAAAAATGGGTAAAAAGAACTTGTTTCTCTTGGAAAACAATATTTTTTATGTTTCTATATTTGCCTGAAACCAAACAGTGTTCAATTCACAATTTACGTAGTGACTATTCTCAATACAATATATGTTTTGTATATCGTTTATTCTTTGTGTTCCCAAATTATGTTGTATTACTCTCAAAATGTTTCAAAAACATATAATGAAAATATATTCTTGATAAATGTATTGTATTTAATTATCGACCGCTGTGTGAACCAGTGGTTTAATCCGCGAGGCCACACCATCGATTTTCACTTCCTACCGCCCAACCCGTGCTAGGGATCGCACGTTAAAAGGGAAGACCTCCTAATTCTTAGGTCACAATAGTTTCGACTTCTGAGGGTTATCGAAGCGTCAGCTGGTTAACGGAAAAACATATACAATAAAAAGAAAGTTGGAGGGTTCCCTGAGGAACACCAGCGTTGATGGTAAAAGTATTCGAGAAATATCTATCGACGGACACTTGCAGGGAACGTTCTTTCAGGAAACTGGAGCGCCATACAAAAAAATGATCCGACAAGCCATAGCATTGAAGCAAACCCTCATGCCACACACGGTCAAAGGCCTCAGAAATATCAAGCGCAACAGCTCTTGACTCTCCATGATTCTCGATTGTGTTATTCCAAATATGGGTGACATACGATAGAAGGTCGCCTGTTGATCTTTGTTTC
>WOGR01009874.1:0-11147 GCA_015342045.1 Leptinotarsa lineolata | reverse complement strand
AAAATGATAAAATATAATATAATAGTTAATAAAAATTGACAAATATTTATAATCATTGATTTATCGATAGTTCATCAACTATATATGGCGCGTTTTCAATCAGAGGCACCGGTTGACCTGAAGTGATCCTGTGACCGCGCGCTCTCCGCCCTCTGTCTCGAAAACGGTTCACCGTATAAGAAATTTTTGAAAACAAAATTTATTGAGAATTTCGTATTCTACAATGTTGATAATAAATACAAATAGCAAAAAACCCATAGGAAATGAGATATTTACAAAAAAGCGCAAAAAATCGATTTTTGTGAGCTTTGACCTTGAAATTCAATAGTTGCGTACACCCTACCATATATAGGTTTTGAGACAACTTTTTGGGTGTCAATATACAAGTATTTACAGACTTTCAGCTGGGTATCTCGAATTCTGAGAATCTTACCTAATTTGAGCTTAAATGAAGCTATACAATAACTTCATCAAGCGTTTTAAACGCTTGATGAAGCTATTGTATAGCGAAACACGTGTCGCGGTTTTTTCAAAACCCTTTTTAGTGAAAATCATACAATAAACTGCATTATTGTAATCATGAGTTTAATGATATTATTATTTGTGGACCCGGTAACTTCCATTTCAATATCTATCACACAATGACATGTGACGCCCCGTAATAAAATTCTATTGAATATATAACAGTTATAGCTTATTGATTCATTTGTTCTTACGAAATTGAAATTATGAATTATGTATTCAATGTCCCAATTATCTAGCAATCAAGAAATGTTCCAAGAATAATTTGAATATTCATAATATTTGTTTTAGAGATAAAATCAGATAAAGCAACCAACACAAATAAGCAGTGGTTTTCTCATGCTAGAATTCAGATTCATATCTTCTTTGGACGTACAGTGTTTGATTTATAATTATTATGAAAATGCATGAAATAACTAACATTCTACAAGGATCGATCAGAACAATGGCGGTGAAACTGATTCGAAATTCCAACCAGTTCAAGTTTAAACGGGAGTAATTGTTCAAAAATTCCGTCTGCTTCATTTCTTAATGCGATGTGAAATTATAGTTGTTATATGATTTTGATGTAACAGTTCAATTGGAAGATTAATGACTGTGTGCTTAACTTATAATTTACCGCTTGTAGTAGTATCGTTGAAACATTTTAATAACTGAATTTCATTTCGGTTATTGATGGGTTAACCAACAATACATAATGATACCTGGCAGCCAACAAGTAATTTTTTTATTGTTTTCGTTTTCCTTCTGTGAGAATTTCCTTCAAAGCTTATCTTGTAATAGACCAGAATACTTCTCTGATTCAATTACATTGATCACAATTACAATTCAATTATCCATGATGATAATTGAACAATTTTCACAAATATTTTATTTTTAATTATAGACGCATTTCGCCAACACCGTAGCTTCATCGTTAGTAATAAATAGTGCACACTGGACCAAAATTCCAATAAACAACAGTAAGTTACCTCAATTGGTGATTAGTAAATGAGAACAGGCAGAATTTGTAATACAACTACAACTACAGTTCTTGGTGCACACCATCTTCCAAGAAATCAGTAAAACCAGCCGCCGAAGACGAATCACTCTTCACCAACAACTTCATTTTTGAGCACCCAAAACATCGATTAGATGAGTCATTCGCCGTATAGTCCTGACTTGGCACCGAATGACTTTTTTTATTCTGGCACGTAAAAAACAAACTGAGAGGTCAACATTTCTCGACACCTGAAGAAGCGGTTGCACATTCCTACTATTAAAAAAAGGGAAGTGGTTGTCTATGATTGCAACATTAAAACAACAAACTGGAGAAATTGTCAATTTTGCGGCTACATGCAAACTGTCACTGACTCCCTATCCCTTGAAATTGTATTCTACAATATTGAAGCACTGTATAACAGAAACGTACTTCAATGCAACAATTATTTCCAACATATATTTCAGTGATTCTCCCAGCTCTAGTTTTATGAAAGTCCTGCATTGAAGAACCTCTAGAAACCGCAATATCCGTAGCTCTTCTCATTTGTTCTTTGAAGGGCCATCAGTAGTGTATCTACGATCTTTCAACGAGAAAACTTCTATTCACTTTCAGCGATAAGTGGCGAATGTGCTGTTAATGTCGCTACAAGTGAGGGTGGGGTAGCATCTGAACGAAAATTATTACAGATTGAGAGCTGCCAACAGTATTTATCAAGGCGTCTGGCTGGTGATGGAGTATTGATTGGGGCCAAAAGTTGGGAAAGGGGAAGCTTGGACAGAATAAATATTGTTCAACAACGTCATGGGGAAAAACACGTGTTCTTTTATGAAAACAGGCTAGTTTGTTCGTTGTCCGTTGGTATTGGAAAAATGAAATGAACACTTTCAGATATATGTTGTAGTAAGTAGCTTATCTGGTTTAAAGACAGATACTTATGAAAGTCTCTTAAAAATAGTATCTGAAAAAATATAGAAATCTAAAAATGATGAAGACGTAGAAAATTCACCATATCCAAGATGATAATTACACAATTTTCACATTATAAATTTATTTCAAGGCGCGTTTCACTACATGGTTACTTCATCAGTTGAACTGGTACAACTATTCTACAATATATTTTATATAACAATAGTTAATTGCATAACTTGATTAGCTGGATGATCAGTTCTAGTAAAATGGGTAGATTTTGAAAAAACAATAAAAAATTAATATCACTTGTAAGAAAACAGATAATTTATAAATTTTGACAAAACAAGTAGATTTTGGAAAAACAATCAGAATACAATATTACTTGAAAAAACAGGTAATTAATTTACATTGTGACTCACTGGACTCACTAAAATTTGCATCTTTTCTCCCATTTCAAAGAACTTTATTTTAAATTGTGAAGCTCAAAAAACTGTACTTTGGAACCAAATATAATTTTTTTTCTACAAAAAACCAAGGCCTGCTGCGAATATTTTTATAGTTTGATATACAAGAAATCGTATTAGCGTTTTGTTTTTGGAAAAATTCGAAATCAACATTGGACTAGGCACCCCCTTGAATAGTGGAACACTAAATTTCATCAAAAAATACTCACTATTAGGAATTAGTGATTAATCATGGGAGAACTAAGTGTGCGAGATAAAATTGAACTTGTGCGCCTTGTTGGAGATAATGCTCTTTCGGCAAGAGAAGCTGCCAAAGAATTTCGTAACAGACATCCTGATAAATTTCCAGTGAACAGCAGTACGGTGAACCTTATAAATTTTGTTTTTGATGAAACAGGTTATGTATCGAGTCATATGCTCAAAAAGAGAAAAATTTCACATCGTGAGAGTAGAAATGGTGTGCGAAAACTGCAATATTTTCGTAATAATCCTCATTCAAGCTTGCGAACTACTAATTTGGACTCAAATATCCCTACAGAAAATATGAGTAGATGCCTTGTAAGAAATGAAATTGAATCATTCGAGCCAAAAATTTTACACTCTCTGGAACCGGAATAAAAAATCCAACACTAACACACCAGAACTGCAACCGAAAAAATAACTAACTTATCGGCTTATTAAAAAAAAACACAAAATATAACATTGATGAATACGTAGGTATATAATGGGTCAGACAAGGCTACTTCAAAAGCATTTTTGACACTCCTAATGTAAAACCTCACTTTCGTTGTGAAAGTCTGTAAGAGAAACATATATATTTTTTTGGAAGTACAATGAATTTTATTCACGAGAGGTAAATTGATTTTTGCATGAACTAAGTGACGAACAATCTGACGAAAAAAGCATAACTTTGTAGGTAACATGTGTTTTTGTTGCTATAATACAACCTTTGAGTGAGGGATATCTGTAAATTTAACCAAGACAACAGTCCTGAATTCAGAGTGGAACTTCATTATCTGCAACACTATTGAGAATCTGCAAGAGAATGGTTGAATGATCGTTATATCCATTGTTAGACTGGTGGTCTCCATGATTCACAGACTTGATGCTGTTAGAATTTCTCTACGGAGTCGTGTGAAATCTTGAGTTTATAATGATGTCTATAAACTCAACCAGACATCATTAGACGAATAATGGGAAATTTGCCTTTCTATTGGCCAGTAAACCGAAATTTAAAAAAAAGACGAAATTTTGCAACGAGTAATCTCAGAATAGACACAAATGATTACAAACTGAAATATCAGCAGTTACATATACCGACTACATGGACTACATGTACATGACTACCTTTTCGAAAGCAAAATAATAATAAAATGTGAATTGGTGTTGTAACCGGAAACATGCCATTACTGTATCCTTTGAACGTTTCAATTGATAAATGTATTACAAAAGACTACTGTGATTTGCTTAGTCTAAATATATTGCTCGTACTCATAGTTACATACAGGACTCACTACACCTGCTTAATATATTTCACAGTGCTTGTTTTGTTTTTGCCAGTGCGAATCAGACATTCCTCTAGCTGGGATATCCGCCACTTTCGATTAGCAGTAACAAAAACTCGTGCAGAGGTGAATTGAGTAGTATTTTATAAAATATGATTTCAATAATTTTATCAGTAACCTTGGAACGTAATTTGAAGTATTGATAACAAAATTCTAATTGAGTATTGATAACAAAATTCTAATTTAGATGTACTCGTACATGCGAATTTAATGGCTTCTACATAATTAGACAGATTGCATTGAATTTTCATTGTTATGACAGTTTCTGAAGAAAATTCTGAAATATTTAAACTTTGATTTACAAAATGACACATTTTCAAATAGAGTGAGAGGGTTGCGTTTCACCTCGTTTGAAAAGTATTTATATTGTTCATAGAATTATGTAGTATTTTTCTGTTGAATATTCAACGGGAAAATTGGATAGAAAATTAAAATATCACACTGCAACTTGTGGAATCGAACGTGCTGTGGAACCAAAATGATTTCAGAAAGTTTCTGAGAGATATATGTCAGTTAAGGCAATTTATTCTTGAATTATGAGTGATACACATCTTTCTCATACCAATTTAGTTATTTGCTTTGATATTTACAATACGACCAGTAAATTCCGAATCATTACTAGCTTCATTCGAAGTTTGGCTTTGGCATCAACTGCTACCAAATTTCAAACTACCGAAAATAGTTACGAAAAAAAACTTGTGCGTCTCGTAACGCTCGACAAAAGTGATGACTTGAACTAATCAAGTTACTTGTGATACACTGTTTGGAACCTTTGGTGTAGTGATGAATCTTACTGGCGTTTTATTCCAACACCAAACCGTTATTTTCAACACCTCGACACGTGTTTCGTTCACCAAGTGATCATCTTCAAGGGGAAGATTAAACAGTTTCATTTTCCTCTTAAAGATGATCACTTAGTGATCAAAATACCTGTCGAGGTGTTGGGAATAACGGTTTGGTATTGGGATAAGACTCCAGTAAGATTAATTAAATTAAACTATTCAATATTGAAATTAATCAACTTGAGAAAAGCTAGGTTATTACTTTCATTTCATGTTTATTAATATTATAACGTAAGAAAACATTATTCGATTGGTTTGTTTCTGTATTGTTTTAATATGCTTTATAATCATAAGACATAATCTTGTTGAGGAAGCTTAGGTAGTAAACCCTTAGAAAAAATGCAATACGTACTAAATGAAATTAAAATAAAAATGAAAATGGTGCGTGGGTACAAACTATGTTAAAATGGAGAATATAAAAGATATGTATATATAAAGAAATGAAGTCAAGTTTATAAAAGAGTAGACATAAAAAATAACAACTTAGGAGCTCCTTAATAAATCTGTTTCAAAAAAATCTGTTTTTTCGTTAATCAGATAAAAGATAAAGATAGAATATATGAGTAAGTCAGTTAAAAGTTATCGTTAAAATATTCATCGAAGGTATAATTGGGTCTTTCAGATAGAAATTGTTTGAATAACTTCCTGAATTGGAAGTCATTAATATTTTCAGATCTTATTTCCATAGGCAAATGATTGTACATTTTTCCACCACTATAAAATATGGAGTCTCTGGTGAAGATTTTAGTTGGCACAGTAAGTTTCAGAGTGTGTCTGCTGCTGTTTGGAGTATTATAATGGGAAGAGGATGCAGCAAAATTTAATATTTGCTTATTTATTAAACACACAGATTCCAGTATAAATGATGCAGTTACAGTTAGAATATTATGTTTTTTGAAGAAGAATCTACAGGAGTCTCTTAGTTTAAGGTTTCCTATATACCTTGTTGCCCTTTTCTGTGAAATCAGAGGTCTTTTGAATAAAGTTGAACTGCAAGCTCCCCAAAACGGTATTCCGTAGCGTAAGTGAGAATCTATGAGTGCATAGTATGCCATCTTTGCAGTGCTGAACCCCAATTCTTTATAAATCACTCTGACTGTTTAACAGCCAGAGGAAACTTTTCTAATAAGTTGTTTAACATGATCCACAAATTTTAAATTCTGGTCGATGAACACTCCTAGTGTTATTTTTAGATTCCAGTGACCTGTCATCAAAAAAAGTTCGTTGATTGAGTATCTAAATGATTTTGAATTTGTTTTAGTCAAGTTGAAAGATAAAATGTTTGAATCACACCAATCTTTGTCTTTTTTGAAGTTAGCAGAGATTATTATGTGCAACTCACAAGTGTTTTTATTATTCCAAAAGATGGTAGTGTCATCTGCAAATAAGGTGAACTTCCCAGAAATATTAGGCTTGGTGAGGTCATCAATATATAATAAGAAAATAATGGGACCTAACACAGAACCTTGTGGAACTCCAGAAATTTCGAGTTACTCCTCTGCATCCATAACGTTGGAGCTTTCTCAACGCAGTCAAATGCCTTTGATAGATCACAGAAGACTGCGGCAGTCTTTTCACTGACATTCATCTCAGAATAAACTTTATTCAGAAATGAGAAAATAGCATCGTGCGTATTTTTATTATTCTGGAAGCCGAGTTGTTTTTCACTGATGATGTTATGCTTATTTATTAATCCAAATAGTCGTTCATTAACTAGTTTCTCAATGATTTTTGGGATGGTTATAATGAGAGATATAAGACGGAGATTAGAGGGATCATCAGAATCTCCGCCCTTATGCAGAGGAAAGACCACAGAGGTTTTTAGGAAAAAGAGGAATATGGAAATTTGATTTATTCATAATTATCATTTCATAATTTATTATTGGAAAATTTCAATATTTTCAATTGAGATATTTCCCCAATATCAATAATGTGTAATACTTTCAGACACATACTTACCACCTTTTCAAAGATGGATATTTTATAAAATTGCGTTTTACAAGGTTGAGAAGAAATGAACTCTGCATCACATTCTCTTGAACCAAGTTAGATTTTTTCGAGAATCACATATTAAGTTTGGCACTACTTCAAAGTACCAAGTATTTTATGTGGCTTGAATTAGGTAAATGGGTTAAAAATTCGATAAAACATTTTTTTTCATAACTGGATGTATCGATATTTTGAGAGATAACACTAAATCTGTAGTATTCCTCTTATGTGAAGATATTTACGACTGACAGTTAATAGAGTGACTTGATTATTATATTTTTATTTTTCTTTCCCTAAATAAAAACAAAAATTAATGCCAAAATAAAATTTTGGTATAAATGATATTTCACCCAAAACGTTATTCATATGAGAATCTCATTCAAATTATTTCTTCGATCATTTTATTACAAATGTAATGTTCGGCTCTACTTTGACCCATTTAAATGTCATACGAAAGCAATCAAATGACCCATAATTTGCAAATACAATGTACACCAGATAATAATTAGGTACTTCACCCAATCTTGAATTCCTTTACCCCTTGCATAAAGAACAATATCTATTTATAGTCCTGGAAGGCTATAAAACTCACACCTAATAAATGATCCATAAATTTCAAGGGTAAAAAAAAATAGATGATAGTAATAGTTATTGGGTCCTCCCATTCACAAACACATACCATAATTAAACTGTCACTGTTTAATTATCCCCAATAAAACCTTAATATCGCCCCATTTGTTGCACCGACAAAAAAGAAGAATTACCATATCAATTACTGGGTTAGAACCCAACTCCAACCGAAAAATTGAGCGGTTCCTACTAACCATCATCTGACAACTCAATATAACGATCTCTTGAATTTTATAGTTCATAATTAAACTGGATTCAAACGAAATAGTCGACTAAATACGGCTCACAGAGGCATCAGTGCCACTTCATGGTCGAGTAACCGCGTTAATATAATTATACAAAATATGGAAATGGAGGTTCATCACCATTTAAAATTGAACGTTAGATTGAATAAAAACGATAATTTCAACTAGACCGTAATAGTGTGCGTGTTTTAGAGATATTTCCAACTACGGTAACGCAGAGAAATAATTCAATCGGCTATGGCCAACTATTCCCATATCTTCTAACACGTTTTTCCACTTGAAAAGAGAGTGCCGTGATGCACTGTTGCTCACACATTGTAGTATTACGATTAATTTTTAAATTTCCTTTCACCTTTAGGTATAAATGCTGCCAGAAGCGCCACTCGAAGGATTTTAAATGCTTTTTACATCACCTTTCTACATGACTTTTTCATCACCCTACTCCGCTCAGGTAACAATATTCACTCATTTATCAGCAGAGTATTTTGATTTTTTTCATAAATTTTTCCATAGAATATCATCAATAAACTTCCTTTATTTCTTTATTCATTCACCACAATGAAAACAATTCCTTGGTACTATTTATTCTTCCCAAACTATGAAATCTCCCTTCGATCACAAAATTTATATGATCTGTTTGAAATTTGCTGTTCTGTTAACCAGCTGCTGCCCTCTTAAGAACGACAACCCTCAAAAATCTAAAAATGCAGGGGGTTAATGTCTATGTGCGAATCATCATGCTCCTTAATTTTCTGCTAGAATAGATTTCTCTCCAGCTTTTCTCATCGAATATTATCAAAAGAGCGACGGAAGTAAATCAGGCTCAAGCTCTAAACAATTCTTAGAAGACATCAGCAGAGGCAAACAGAGCATCGATAGTGATACATCCTTCAGACAACATTTGGCCCCGATGAATTCGATAATACATGTTCTATGAATGTTTATCAATCACAAACTGGTTATTGGGATAAAAAAAGACGTCGATATGGATGATATTAATACCGATACTTTTAGCACGAAGGGTACTCTAATAAAACTGTCGCAGTACTGATGAAGAAGCTGTGGTCAACGGGTTTATTTGATAAAGAGATTGGTTGGTGATGTGAATAGAATCATTAAGGAACTTGAATTGATCTTGACGGTTGAGATATTTGTGAATGGACTCTAGTGATAATTTTGAAGAAAAATCTCCGACAAAATCAAAAGCAATTTTAAAAGTTAGACATGACTGATAGTTTTTTTAAAGACAGAAAAATCCTTAAGGCACTCTAAGAGCGGTGCCTGTGCGAAAGTAGCGATTAACATTGAATTTGAATCGCTGGAGATTAAATTCATTTGGAAAAACGTTCTCGGGAAGTTTATTCCGCAAAAAAGCAGTTCTCCAAATGGAAGAGTTCTTGAACAGAGAAGTTAAAGGTGTACTGAGTTGAACCTCAAAACGATGAGCAGCCACAGGCCGTCGCGTATTTCTGATATGTACCGCTCTGGGTGGAATCAAATGTGTCAAATCCCTTGAACACTTCCCGCGAAAGTATCTATGGAAGAGAGACAAATCTCCAACCTTTCTTCGATGTTTCAGACTATCAAAGTTGCAAGTTATGTTTGCGTCTCCAATCAGTAGGATGGCTCTTTTCTGAATGGAATCCAGCAGCTTCAGGGTATGCTTAGGGGCGGAGCTCCATACATGGGAATAATACTCCAAAGAAAGTCTGATATGAGCTTGACAAAGCATCAGTAGTAGCATCAAAGCCAAAAACAGGATTTGTCTGTCCTGACATTATTATATCCGGTTCGGATTCATTCATCTTTTTGGAGAAAACCGATGCCTGGGTTTTTGTGGCATTGAATTGAACCTGGTTACTTTCACCTCAATTCGAAATCACTTCTAGATCATCAATAAGATATACAACTTCCTGCTGATGGTGAAGATGTGCATCCGCAGCCGATGTCCTGGAATCCAAATTGAATGACGAGAAAAGTGTGCTGTCGTCAGCAAAGAAATATATTGAATTCTTGGATTTTTCCAATAAGTCGTTGATATACAATAAAAAGAAGGTTGGAAACAATATGGATCCCTAGAGAACACCAGCGTTGATGGTAAAATTATTCGAGAGATATCCATCAATCAATTACGCAGAAGACAATGTAGACGTATTCGTTACAATTTCTATCCACTGTCTAATCAGAATGAAACCGCTCACAGTGGACATTACACTACATATTGTAGGCACCCATATGCACCATAGGCGAATTGCACGAATACAACTCTTCACGAGTGTCATCGATATCTCTCCTGTTCATAGAGGAAACTAAATTATACCGTTCAGTTGCTATTGATTCATTTACAGTGTTTATAATTGTTTTTATCTCTGTCTTAAAATGATGGCTGGTCCAACCCAGCGTCTCCCAGTGAGATGATATTGCAGTAGCTATGGCAACGTGAAATGATTTAAAATGGTATAAACGTAATGAATGAAAATAACATAATTTCACTATATACTATATACCAATTCCCAGAAGAAGAATCATTTGGTTATTCCACGAATTTTCAGAATTCGAAATCTATTGACTTCCAAATATACCAAAACATTGAGTTTCCAGCTTTTCTTTTCCAAATGTGATACGTCATAGGTATGCTTGTTCCTGCAAGAAGGAGAAATTTTTGATATTTGGCTTCGTGTAGAGGATACCATACTAAGTTAATTGAAAAAGTTGCTTAGAAATCGGTTTTGACCCTATACACCGAATAATTCAAGCCCGATTTTCAATGGTTCCAAATAAGGAATAATGGAATGGAAATAATTAAATTTGTTTTAATGTAGGAATAAGGATGGAAAACCTGATATTCATTATTGAAAAGTTCAAATTGAAATAAAAATCCAGACATACATCGGTCGAAATTAAATGACAGTTGATGGAGTGAATTCAACAGGAAATGAAATATACACTGATTTCGGAAGTCAGTTCCAAATATAGTCTTCCTCAGCTAGCCCGCCCCC
>WOGR01009873.1:0-11147 GCA_015342045.1 Leptinotarsa lineolata | reverse complement strand
GTACTAGGGGTGGGAAGTTTTGAAATGAAGGCACTGTATACTTATAAACATACACATAGGTCCCAAATTGGTAATTACCGCGAAATAAAATATATAAAGATAAATGTACAAGTATAAAACTTAAGAAAAAGGTTATTTACACAGAAATGTCCACAAAAACTCAATCATTGAAATATTCCTGTAATGTATAATAAGCTTTAGCCAATAACAAACTTTTCATTATTTTTTGAATTTGAGTATTACAGGCCTCTATTACATCAGGGAGTTTGTTATATATTTTTATTTCAGCATAAGTTCGCGAATTTTAAAAGCCAGATGTTGTGAGTCATTTTTATTAAATTATGTAGTTGTATTTCTAGTGCAATATTTTTGGTGATAATAGTTTTCCTTCAATATAAACCAATGAATAGTCCACCTAGTCAGTGACTGGTCATATTTATAAATTTTGCTCACTGTAATATATTGCTTTATCAAGCGAAAGGCAGATGTGAGTCATTTTTATTAAATTAGTTGTATTTCTAATGCAATATTTTTGGTGATAATCGTTTTTCTTCAATATAAACCAATGAAGAGTCCACCTAGTCAGTGACTTGTATTTATAAATTTTGCTCACTGTAATATATTGCTTCATCAAGCGGATAATTCCAATAACGTAGAAAAAATATTTATCAACTATTTTGGAAAATTAGTTGACATTACATTCAAAAATTGTCTGACGTATTTGGTATCCACTACAAATCAAATCTTCAACTAGAATTATACATTGTGATAGAAACAAAGCTAAAACACAGATATCACATATTCGCCCTTAAGATTGATCACTTATAAATTTGAACAATTGAGTAGTTTAATCTGTATATTATGAGGCACGTCCTCAAGAATGTTTGAAGATAGAGCAGCAGGGCTCTACTTTGAACTTCAGTTATGGTTTCAGAGTAAAGGTTTTTGTTTTATTTTATTCAGAGTTACCTGATAGGAAGGCATCAGTGCATCTCCTCAAATGGAAATGCATCATGCAAAAATGAAATTACATGGGGGGCTTTCCCAGGGATCAATCTTAAGTCACTTACTATTTATTATTTATGTTAATCACATTACTCAATACATGTTAAGCTTCATAATGAGGAACACTAAAGAATTCAGAGATATAAAAGTAATAATCATGCTATTATATGCTTATGTGAATATGGGACGATTATCTGGTATCCCATTTATAATTCTCACATACAGCAAATTGAAGCTGTCCAAAGAAAGTTCCTGAAATTCTTGTCATTTCGCATTACATGTACTTACCCCCAAAAGGGAATTGACTATTCTATCGTTTTGAATCAATTTGATATTATATCATTGAATACACTTCGACTCTTCATTACAGTCACATTTCTATATAATTTAATGAATAATAGCATCTCTTGTGCTCCACTCCTACAAAAAATAAATTTTCATGTACCACGCCTCGATTCAAGATACGAGAAAAAATTTCATTGTCAGAGTAGTGAATTTCAGAGCACCAGTGAATATAATGTGTTATAATTTTAATTTAGTATGTAACATGTGTGATATTAATGGAAGTTCTTTGAACTTTATCAAGGATCTTACATAGAACCTTTCATTTATATATTTTTTCACCATTTTCAATGGTTTTATATCAACATTGTGAAGATTAACTCATTTACAATATGTCAATTGAATCTAATTATGTTATTTTTTCAACATATTTTTCTTTGCCATTTCCTGCAATTGGGTTTACACCTGTTGGCAATAAAGTGCTATATATCTATCCATCTATTACAGTTCAAGAATATAAAATCAGACACTTTCAAAAGTGCTCAGGATAACTTCATGAATATAAGATTGTGTCTTAATAATGATGAAACACAAACGTTACTTGTTCGATTGATGACCTATTTATTTTGTAGAAATTCATATCGAATATAGGATAAAGAAAATAACTTTCGTCTGATTTCTACTGAGTTTTTCAATTGTTACTTGAGAATGGTTTAACAGACCGAAACCGGTCCTAACAAATTAAAAACTTAGTAGAAATCAGACAAAAGTTATTTTCTTTATCCTATATGCAAACGTTACTCTAAATCACAACTTAATCCTGGCTGACAATTTACGGTTAAATGTTTGGCAGTAACATTAGATTGTAGGTTGACATGAAGTGGATCTGCACATGTTGAAAAAGTTAGCATTCAAAGGGCAATAAGAGTAATAACCAATTCAAAATGTGATAAAAGTTGTCATCCACTATTTCAAAAACTAGGTGGAAAAACTACCAGTATTCACAAAAATATCGTTTTATTTCAAACTCACTTTGCCTTTTCCATTGGAATCCATCATAATTTTTTTGCTTACAAATTAATTTTTTACCGTTACTGATTGTATTGAAGTAGAGGTTATTCAAATTTTTGTAAGACTCAAATTCTCCATTCTCAAACTCAACAAACCTATGTCAATGATGATTTTCGAGTTCAAAAATCAAGTCTGTTTTCAGTTTGTCAGAAAATATCATTTTCGATGGAGTCTCTCTTATTACTAATGTAATAAGAAAAATTATGATTTATATTTCCACTATCGCGCAAAAGTTTAATAATTCCAGCTTCACAGCATTGGACACGATTATCAGCTGCCCAATTTTTGCAGGATGTAAAATTCTTTTCGCAAACATTTTTGAATTCTCTCAATAGAAAAAAAGCCCCATTATGAAATTATGGTGTTTAATAAACTATATCATGCAAAACATTCCTTTAGTTTTTTTTATTTTAGAAAAAAAAAAGGGTTTTGGCTTTCTATTTCTCCACTTCCATACTAAAAATGTGGGAAACAATATTCATTGCGAACTCATTGCTTCCTTTGTAAGTTGTGAGTAATTAATTAAATCAAATTAGAATTTGTCTCTTTTTCGTGACATGAATTCATGAAGTTATGAAGGAAATGAGAGATTCACCTTGTAATGTTATCTTATGTATGTATGTAATGTGTCTTTTTCCAAAACACTGAAGTACAGTATGGAGGATAAGTGATCCATGAGAGTGAAATTTTACCTCTTTCGTATCCTATATTGTGTAGCAATCCTGTAAATGATATCTGATTCAATTCCATAACTGAATAGGAAAAAGTGATTTTCATATAAATTCAATTTTCCTATGAAATTAGTTTCAAAAGAACTTTTTCATGCAGTTTGTATCTGAAAAAAAAACTTCTGTGTATGCTCTACATATCTGTATTAATGAAGGAAAAAAAGAAAGCCAAAAGCTTTTTTTCCCAAATACCTTCATACATGTCATTTTTTCCATCAATTATACAATTTGCATTCAAAATTTATAAATACTTATGACAAGTTACAAATTGGGATTCTTCAGTGGTTTATTAGGCAGTAACTTCTCGGGGAGAACATTTCAGTCTGCCCTTTATTATTCTCAAGTAGAATATCTGTTGATTTATCTGTTTTTTTTTTCAAATTCTGAAAGGATAAAAACCCAGAGAAACGTCAAGGAGTTTATGCTTCCAGAAATATTTTTGAAATACCAATCGGATTTTATCAATTAAAGACCTCTTTACCCTAAATGTTAAGTTGCAAGTATTTTCTATCAACTTGGCATTGCAACTGAGGAAATCCAATACTGTCATTATCTGCTTCTTGTTCAAGGAGTTGACAACAGTAGGGGTAAAGAGTATATGAATATTCTCGGCCAATAAATCCATATTTTTTAGTTGAATAGAAAAACCCTCGCACATTTCTGTAAACACTTGATTTCTGCACAATCAGCCATACATTGAAATATTTGATTTTCCCTTAGAACATAAACAGTACGGACAGAATACTGTATCCAGTAGAATACAAAAAGACTGTGTCTAGGATTCGTATGCAAGAGGGGTGAACCACCTCCATGACCTTTATCGGTTATGTCGCTGAGGAGAACGGAATAGATCGGACGACACAGAACAGCTTAGTTGGGGTGTTCTGTGATAACGACGAGGTGAGGGGAAATGCATTTTCCTCCAATGACGTCACGTGTTTGTTTAGTCGAGTTCTTGAATTCAACAGAAAAGTTCTGACGTATCGCTATAGATCAGCCATATCTCTAACCCCGGACCAATAAGTACCTACCTGCTAGAAACGAAGTGTTTATTGTTCTACTGCTGTATTCTGATTATATCAATTTTGTAAATTTCTTCTTTGGGCTAACTCTTCTAAGCAGTAACTATCGTGCATTATTTTGAACCCATCATCCTGACATGTAACATTAATATAGAGGAATGGAACGTTGGCGTGAAGGTGTTAAACGTGTTGCAACAATATCTTCTAACGAAACCGAATGTTCAAAAGCAGTACGCGCGGAGTATACAGCAATTACCGATCCAAACGATAATGCAACGTCAAGTTCCACGGTTCCAAAGGCGAGAAAAAGGAAGGATGGTGATGAATCATATATCAGTTTCGGATTTATTGATTTTAACGGCTAACCTCTCTGCATGCCGTGCAGAAAGATAAGCCTAATAGTTCCTAATACTTCCATGACAACCGCTAAGTTGCGCCGACAATTAGAAACAGTACACCCCGAGTCTAAAGACAAGCGTAAAGAATTTTTGTACGTAAAAAAGAACAGTTATTGGAAAGTTGAAAAACTATGATGCATGTAACCCAAACTATCAATGAAAAGCCCACGGAGACATCATATTCAGTTAGCTAGAGCACTACAGGAAAATCCAAAAGGCGCTCTAAGAGCGGTGCCTGTGCGAAAGTAGCGATTCACATTGGATTTGAATCGCTGGAGATTAAATCCATTTGGAAAAACATTTCCCAGAGGCATGAAGTTTAGGATCATCCATAAAAAAAATTGGGTGACCTCGAATACTTCTGAACGCAATGAATAATGGCAACAGTGAGATGCAAAAAATAAGGGGACTGAGGGAATTGACCTAAAACACACCTCTCCTGAAAGTGACACGAACAGCAATATTGGCGGTATCTATAGTTCTTTTTAAAGAGCGAAACGTTCCAAAAAAGGAATACAACGACAAAATACTGTGATAAATAATGTGTAAATACTCCAAAGCGAAACTCCACGAGAAGGAACGACCATACTAAGCGATATGGAACGTCATGCGTATCGCCGTCATGTTGTAGAAGCTTTGCAAAAGCTTAGTCTGTAAGGTATCATAGGACTCATATATTGTATTCAGATAATTCGTGTTTATCGGGTGGAGTTTACTTTTCAAATGTATCTATTTACATAACTCAACCAATCAATAATTGTAAGAAAATGTGACATAATTTTGACTGTTTTGAAAATCGACCAATACCGCCATTCCCAATTCATCAAAAAATAATATGTCAGTTGAAGAAAATGTCTGTATTTTCATATAATTGAGCATAATACATATGCCAAAAATATCCATAATAGCTTACGGATGATATATCGCGATTCCGTTCCATTCTTACACTTAGCAAAGCACCGCGACAGAGATTCGGTGATTTTATGAGAACGAGAACTTGCGCCAGCGACCAAACATTCACGACAATCAGCGAAACGGTACATATACTGAGGTAAACAGGCGTCGCGTCGCGATACGATACTCTGCGATACCTTCTATTGCAAAATACGGTCTTGTATCAAAATTGAATACAGCGACGGCAAGGTATTATAAAATCGCACTCTAAAATACCAAACACCGATCCATCTCTAACGTAAATGAAATTGAGTAGGCTATATTGGTAGATAGATTTGCATGAACATTTTACAGGAATGAGTCGAATACCCATTCGTGTAGAGGCATCTTATTTTTGAGCTATCTATAATAGATCCTATGGAAAGTCACTATTTTGCATCAGTGTCATTGATTCAGTAGGTAGTGCTATTAACAAAACAAATGGCAAAAAATTTATTCATCTGAAAATTGTATTTGGATAGACTTTTTGTAACAGCATTTGATATTATGAGAAATGAAGCTGCCACTTTACATTCCTGGTCATTTTTTATCTCCATTGAAGCAGAAATTGATGACAGCCACATTTCAAATGAAGCTATCCATAAAATAATTCTATACGATGCGGGATTTAATGACAGTAGGACAGGGTGTTATTTTTTCTATGGAGCCATTCTTATATTTTTCGTTCAAATGATTTAAACTTTTGGAGAGTTAGTGATCTTGCCAAAATACTACAATTTGGTCAATAAATATTGTATTCAATCAGCGAACTGTTTACGGCAGAAGGTAATGGGAAAAATTTTCTGCGAAAATTATATCAAGAGTTGATATGAATCAAAATAGATTCAATATTCAGGTTCAACGTCCACAAATCTTTGTTTAATATATTTTCAAAAAAGTTTCGAAAATTAATCATATAAGGAAGAATTGAAAGTCTCGTCTTTTACATATAAAAATTCTCGTTACTCCCAAATCGAATATTTTTTTGATAAAGTGTTATCTTTATTACATTTCTCATTGACGTATGTTACCCTTCCATTGATTTTATTTTAAATAATACAAATGATAATATTTAGATATGAGATTACTATCAATTTTGATATTATTAAAATTTGAATGGAAGTACTAAGTGCACTACTAAAGACATGTCTTTTTCCAAGGTCAAATGAAAAAGGCAATTTAAAAACAAATATGAAGAACCTTTTCTATAAACTAGTTTAGGAATTTGTATCTTTTCAAATATTTCAAATCCAGAATAGAATGATTCAATTTGTCAATAATTTTTATTTTTTTTTTTAATAAAGAAAAATACAAAGGACTTTTCCATTACACATTTAAGAAGAAAAGAAGATGGAACAATTTTTGTATGGGATTTATTTATTAATTTTCTGTAAATGACATTTTTTTACAATATAATTGAAAGAGAGAATATAATAGACCGACAAGAGTCTTAATGGACCTAGTAGCACAGCTTGCGTGATAACATCTAAGAATGATGTGAATGGACTCATACCAACGCAGAGTGTTGTTAAAATATACGATTCAAATCCCGTATAGCTGAAGAATTGACGAGCCTGTAACAAAAATAATGAATATGATTATAAATTGATGGACGTAGCCGATACTGTGTGGTAGCAGATCATCATGAAAAATGAGAAATGAAACTTTCCGTATTTATATACCACTTGTATTTGTAACTGACGTTACTGCAGTTTCGTCCTGTAAGGAAGTTTTTAAACGAATTCAATAAACAAAAAAGTTTATTGTATTCGTTTAAAAATGTTCTTATAGGACAAAACTGCATTAACGATAGTAACAAATGCAAGTGGTATAAAAACAAAGAGTTTTATTTCTCATTTTTCATGAATATGATTATTCCATAATTTTGTTAATTAAAATGTGGTAAACTCACTTATTCTATTCATAAACTAAAAGTAGATAAATATAGAATCAAATTGTTCAGATAAGTTAGTACAAAGAATTGAATAAGATATTTAAAAGTACAAATATACTTGAAATGGAAATGAATAACTGAGAAAGGAAAATATGTAACTCAACTATAAATGAAATGCTTATATAAAATGAAAAATAATGAAAAAATGTAAACCAAATTATTCATGATAGTATCTATCAAACCAAACCATATTAGTCCTTAGCTCGCATAAGTTTCGACTTGGTGTAAGAGACATTGGAAGATGAGATGAGACTAACAAGGAGTAAAAGCCATTACAGTCAGTGCTGGCTTTTCTTATGAAAGAGAATTATTGTAAAATATTAGAATTGGATCTATGTAAAAATTTAAACCTGATCCGAATACCTTATACACAGTAGCCTCACTAAGATCCAACCAAGTAATGCGTTCACAGATGTGAAGAGGTTATTGAATTTTCAAATGTGTGAGCACAAGAAGAACACTAAACGTAAAGAAATCACCAGTCAGGAGGAGCAGAGCACATCTGGACCCACCAATGCATGGCTTAAGGGGAAGGTCAAAGTAGTCACATATATATATACTAAATAATGCATGAAGTCAACCCAAAATAGAGGTTAGAATCTTATCTCTTGGAAAAGTGGACTGCAATATACTGACCAAATTAGTTGAGAATCAATAAAAAATGGATGGAAAAAAGTTTATTCAAATGTTACTGATTGATAATTTTTTCTGTGATTACTTCAAGCTGAATTTATACAGCAAATGTTCTGGGTGAATTTATGCACACTCGAAAAGCTAGCAGGTATGCATTCTCAATGAAAAAGTCCCAGAGTTGTAAGTAAGCAAGAGCTTGAGCCTGCATATCAGAAAAAATAAATAAAAATCTAATACTGACTGTTGTATGCTATCATCTGCTATCATCTGATATAATCAAAACAAACAATGAAATATGCCAATTAGTGATGATTTGCATAATTGATATGCACTAATGGAACAGTTCAGTGAGAAAGTTACATGTGGGTCAACTTGGCATTTGTTAATTACAGTTTTTCAGCAAAACTTGCCCATTAGGAACTGGGAAATTCAAGTTATAATGCATAAGCTTACTTTATCTTTGATATTTGTGGATTGAGTCTTTTATTGATGCCACAGATGGTGTCTTCATAAGGAGATATGTCATTGCCTCTACTCACTTCCTTGATGTTAATTGTTACTTGGTAATCGAGCAAGCATTAATTTACTTTCAGGTATAAAAAATAAAACTAATCTATTAATGTTTGAGACCTTGAGGTATTAGGTCGAGCCATCAGGGGCTCAACATGATGAAAAATTTGGGAACGGAGAAGACCTTTCATTACTGATACATACCAGTGCATCATCTATGAGGTTTCTAGCAACTAGTTCTGGTGATACAAGACCTGCAACTTCAGATATAAGTTTTGTTTCAACAGGTTTCGTTTGATTTTCCAATTCAAATCCCGGAGTATCTGTGTCAGGTGGTAGAGCTAGTGTGACAGAAATATTGTAGGGTTTCACTTCCATCTGAAGAGATTCAGCCAAGCCTCTCAGAGCAAATTTACAACTAGAATAAACTGAATAGCCATACATTCCCATTAATGCTACTTGGGATGCTGTAATAACAACAATTCCTTCTTTTCTCTCTTTCATTTTTGGAATGATCACTTTAACTGGATAAAGAGTTCCCAAAAAGTTCACTTCTACTAATTGTTTTATTTTCTGCTCATCAAAGTCTTCTAATTTGCCACATATGGCCATCCCGGCACAATTAACCAACATAAAAATAGGCCCGATAGTTTCTTCCAGTTCATCGAAAATGTGTTGGATGTCCCCATATTTTGAAACATCTACTGAAACTTTGGTAATTTTCTGCTCTTCATTTATACAACATGTTTTAATTTCTTTTTGAGCTTCTTCTAATTTATCTGCATTTCTGGCAATAATAGTTACATGAGCTCCCTGTTTGGCTCCTAGAATTGCAACGCATTTTCCTATACCACTGGAACCACCGGTTACAACGATATGTCTTCCTTTCAGAGATGATTTATGTGGTGACTTAAAATATTTCAATATTAAGAACAATATAGTTATAACCAAAATAATAATAAAACCAATCATAATAAACTTTGAATAAATTTAATCACAGATCAACTGACAGAATGACCAGAATGACTTATGTTACTATGTACTTTCACAGAATACTAAACAATACAACTACTCTGTGCTACTGTGTACTGTGACCAGCGATGTCATAAGTATAATATAATATAGCCATAGCTAAAATTAGTAGTTGAGCATTCCCACTTTTTGGTAATAAATCACAGCGCGCATAAGCACTTAATGCGCCGTGAATTGCCTCAATAATTAGCAATGTTTTCTTCTTTAAAATTTTTCATGTAATTTACCGCTTTTGGCCTATCAGACTGACGAAGTTTCGTTTGTGGAATCATGATAAAGAGAAGTTTTGTTGTAGCTTCACCAGAAACATTCCAATATGTATATTTAGAATTTGGGAAAGAAAACGATGTTTTCAATATCTGTAGTACACTTTCTGGATGTCATTATTCAAACAAAAAATGTGCTAACTCTCATTTTCAACAATTGTCAGATTATCAGAAGTTGAGTATTTTATATGAAGTCATTGAATTATTTTTTAAACGCAATCAAAGATTTATTTAAAAAAGCGTATATATCGAATATTCTTGCATTAAATACAATGAAAAATACAGTAATTTCTCTTAGTGTCACATACAGTCCTAAATCGATACGGATAATAGATTTGAAAATACTCGTAATATTAGAAACGACAAACGTTGGGATACATGCAGTAAGGAGTGTAGCAAGAGCTGTCGTTGAGAAAACTGATAACAGTTCATAAATCATTTGTACTGCAATACAGGACATTCCTAACTCTTTTACACTCATCCCAATTTTCTAGAAGTATTTTATTGATTAATGGTATGGTATATTGATCCCACCAACATTTTAATTCTTATTATATTCATACACTGGCACCAAGCTTAGCATATCTTTTGGTAAATCATTCAGAAACGATTGTCGTTGCCGATCGATGTTTCACCCATGTCTAGTCCCCATGTAGGCTGTTATGGCAAACACATCTCAAATCAACTACTTCCCATTCTAATGCCATGAGGATATTGAATTATACCAAAAAAAATCCCAGCTAGTGGAATTATGTTTCGATAAGTCAAATATCGGTCAGAAAACAACTAGTACCTCTTACGGACATTGAATTACATCTAACATCTATTTGTGCAATGTTCCTCAAGGAGGACACTATTGCAGTGGTACTTGTAAAAAAGCAATAATTATTATTCTTTATATAGTTGAGAATAACCACCTGCGTACGTATATGTGCCAATGCATGTTGCATCTCATCAGGACCGGCTGGGTTGGATAAGCAAACCAATTCCTTTCATACGTTGAGAGGCTATCTGCGTTTCCGTGACTCTTTTCTTTCCGGTGTTGAATGTCAAAATCGTAAGTTTGTAACTTTTCGATCCACCTTGCTCTTTGTCCTTCTTGGGTTTTGAAGCTGAATAGCCACCAAAGTGCTGAGTGGTCTGACCTGGTCAAAAATTTTTGGCTATATAAAAACGAGTGGTAGTGGTTCACCGCTTTGACTACTGCGAGGAGTTCTTTTCTAGTAACACAGTAGTAGATGTATACAGCTGATTCTCGGCCTCCCCCCACCACTATGACGTATTAATTGCTTTTTTTGTTGTTTAGTAACATC
>WOGR01009872.1:0-11147 GCA_015342045.1 Leptinotarsa lineolata | reverse complement strand
CGGACCACTCCATCACTTCATTGTATACCATTTCTGATGTTATCACAAGTTCAGTTGTATCTTCACCCGTTATGAGTAGGTTTGTATCATCAACTCTAGAGATGTCAAGAAGAAAGTTAATGAGATCACTAGCATAAATTAAAAATAACAACGGCCCCAGAAATGAGCCTTGGGGAACTCCCTGTTTAACAATGTGAGATTGGCTCTTAGTTGTGTTGATGATTACACTCTGCGATCGATCAGTTGAGTATGATTTCATTAAATTCTTATACCATATTGCTCAAGGCCCGAGAAAACTCAATAAATAACCAACAAATCTGGACTTTTCCATCCAAGGCTGTTATTACATTTTCTTGAAACTTGTATAATGCAGTTTCAGTACTTTTGTTTATTTATCATTATGTTTTGTGTTAATGAATTTTATCGTTGAATACGCTGAATTATAATTCACCTATCACTCTTTCTCCCGACAAACACAATTAAACTCAATAAAATGATGCAACGACGTTGCACTTTGCACTGAATCTGAGTACGCATTTGCATGAAGACAGTAAAGAGCATTTGTAGCAGTTTACGGTTTTTTGACCAATACCATTGCAGATTTCAGCAAGCCACAAGGCGATCACGCTCTGATCATTGTTTATTTGCGATGAATCTCGGATTGGAATATACTGTAGTACTTTTTTCTAATAGCGCAGCACATTGAAAGTGACGTTACGCCACTTGTTTAGTCACAAAGACGCGGTCTGCTGTTTCAAAAACTCGTCATAAATCTGCTTCAATTCAAAACGACTTCAATTCGCTAATAAAGAAAACAGGAAGAGCCTCGATGAAATCAATTGCCAAACATTTATCAGCGACAAGAACCGACTAATTGGCGCAATTGAATAATAATCTTAACCATATCTGGGCATCGGCACCCGACTCGGCAAACGGAAGCAGTTGCAAGAAGAGTTCTGCTGCTGCAGAGATCGTGGGAATGTCGTGACTGCTTGACCAGCGCCAACGGAAATATATAATAGATTTAATGACAGTGAAAGTACGAGTAATTCCAGTAATTACCAACACAGATACGACCTATGATCTCTCGTGGATAATTGATAGTGCATGCAGTGTTGCCAACCTACAGAATGCAATCCCGTAGGAAATTTTCAATCCTAGTCACAACGGGTAAAAAATTACTGAGGCCCACATATTCAGTGAGTTTTCTTGTACTTTGAAAAAATCATTTTGATTTTAAATGTCACAAATACTTTTTTTTAACAAACAAAATATCTAAAGGCGGTCAGCTTCGAATATAAAAGATAAACAAAAGGCTCCTCAAGGCGGTTCTTTGTAAAACTGAGCCTAGACATTGACCGCGGAACGATATTCGTCCTCTGTCTTTCATTGCAAGATAACTATTTGAAGCCAAAGCCCAAAAACTTCAGAAAAACGTCAAAATGAGACCACACAATTTCCACATATGTCTTGCAATTTTGTAGGAAATGTGAATGTCCATATTTTTTCGAGTTTTTGTAAACTGCAACTGCAGCAGACATTATCAAAAACGTTACGGTAAACAAACAAACATAAATTATAATAGAACTTGAAATTAATGATGCTACAACTACAGATGATAATCAGAAATGGCCAATGCGTTTGCAGAATACTACTTCTGTTGAAGTTGGCAAGATAAAAAAGACGAAATATCTGTCAAATAGAAATATCAAAGAACAATCTTTATTTTTAACACCTTCGGATGAAAAAGAAATCAGAGAACTCATTGCGGAGTTGAAATGTAATAAATCTCCTCGCTTTGAACAAATAACAGCGGAGATTCTGAAAGAAATAAAAAAGTATGTCTCTGGACCTATTTCATACATAATCAATAACATTTTCATATCTGGTATTTGCTCCCAGCAGTTTAAAAAAGCAATAATCAAACCAATTCATAAATCGGGCTCAAAAAAATTGACCAAAAATTATAGACCGATATCTGTAGTATCTAATGTTGCGAAAAGGCATTAAAAAATAGGATAACATCTTCAACCATGGAAATCGAACTGATAAACCCGCCAATATGGTTTCCAACAAAAGAAATCAACCCAAGATGCTATTGCTTATTTAACATCGACGATATTAAAGAGTTTAGATAATGGAAAAAATCTGCTTGTGTATTTTCAGATCTTGCTAAAGCATTCGACACGGTCCCCCACTCAAAACTATCAAACATTTTAGAAGATTTGGGTTTTCGTGGAGTAGCCAGAAAACTAATGGAAAATTATCTGAGTGACAGGAAACAGCAGGTATTACTCAATGGCAGTTTGATTACGGAGTGCACTGTTGAGTATGGCGTACCGCAAGATACTGTTCTTGGCCCAATGCTCTTTGGACTTTATATAAATGATTTTTTCAATATCAACCTGTCTGGCGAAGTCATCAATTTCGCAGATGATACCGCCATAGTACTCGAAATAAAAACTGGGACAATATAAAAATCATCATGCAGAATAATTTGAAGCTTATCAAAAAGTGGTTCGATTATGAGTTATCAACAATCAATTTCGAGAAATCATTTTATATGTCCTTCTCATGTTATGAAAACACCAATCCTCCATTCAGCAACCTCAAAATCAACGATAATTTGAAAATAAACCAGACTGAATTTATAAAATATTTAGGAGTAACCATATATAAACATTTAAGATGGAACACACATATATTGAGACAATGCAATACTCTGAGAAATATCTTATACAGATTCAAGTACACCACTAAATTTTTTGAAGAGAAACATCTCACAATGAAAATATCATTAAACAAACCCTTTCAATATTCATCTGATTTTTTATACTTCGAATCTAGAATCCTTGACATCCACCAGCATTATTTCTTTGTTGTATCCTGCTTTGATTTCAAAAAAAATCTAATCTTCGGAGACTAGAACATTGCTACGAAACAAGACACAAGTCCAATTATTTCAGATCACCGCAAGCTTCAAAATCTATAGGGCAGCGATGATTTTCATACTTGGTGCCGAAGTTTTTCAGTTTTGTTCATATTGAAATAAAAGAAATTTATTCTTATAGAGGATTCAAGAAGAAACTAAAAATTTTTTTGATTGATTCAAACAGACTTACTATTCATGAACTTGTGGAGGTTGGTATATCACTGTATGTGTGTGAAATTACTTGTTCGTTTTGTAATTTTCAGCATTGTATGAAGTGACCACTGTTTTAGTAGCATATTAGACATGCTTATAAAATTTAAATTTGGAAGAATATATTTTCATTGGCTTCGTACATTATTAATCAACACTATTTACCATAGGCTACACCCATACCACAGACAGTCTTCGACGTTGTGGTTCCTTAGTTTATTTGTTATCGGCTTTATTCAACCATTTTTATGTAACCATTTTTTCTATCAATAAACTTTCTATCAACGTCGCTTTAAATATGCAAAGCATGAACCTCTAAAACATCATGATATTTGGTTTCACTGGTGTGTTCTACCTTCCGGATTTGGTAGTTTTGACGAAGGTGTAAAAAAACGTGGGTTGATGAATCTAAACCGAGATGCATAGAAACCCTGGTTCACTTTAGTTTTGTCAAAAACTCTCGATATGAGAAATGAAATTGACCCAACTTTGAATACATGTTGATAGATAGTCCAAGAATCGAAATGATCAACTATCAAAATTGATAGGCCAACTAACATTGTCGAGTAGTGTTGAGTAGTGTTGAGGTGTAGGGGAACACGGGGGAATCGGAGCCACGGGGTAACGACATCTTCTTTAGTTTACGTGTATCCAAACAAGTTAGATCCTGTTTTGTTATTACATAACATAGAAAGGCGCGGGAGGGGTACGTGTGACTCACAACATCGTTGCTAGTTGACTTTTGGTGTTCAGAATGACCACACATCATTTTATCTGCCAATTGATCTCATTTTTGCGATTTTCAAAAACGAATTGTGAGTAATAAAATTTTTGTATTGTATGTATTGTCTGTTTTAACTTGTAGATTTATCATTATGATATTAGACAAAAAGATAAATTTATGTAAATGACTAATTGTATTTTGTGAATTATATGAAAACTCACAAATGAATATTTGGGGTGATTGGAGTTATTATGGTTTTTTTTCCAGATGCCCCGAAAACGATTCAGAATTACGGAGAAGTATCAATGGAGTTCAGATGTACCATCAAGAAAGTCAATGATACTGGAATTTCTCTGCATAAATTATCCCAAGACTTCAACATTCCGTATAGTACTTTGCAAAAGGAGTACCGCAGATCAGAACGAAAAAATCCTCGTTTCGGAAGAAAACCAGCATTTTCTCCTAATCAAGAACAAATGCTGGATGGGCTTAAGGAAGAAAACGCATTTTTTTTTTGTTCAGAATTGGCTTCATTCATCAACGTAATCTCCACCAAGAGCCATACAATCATTCCAGCGCCGCTATAACATTACAATACCACCTTTGTAGAACGATTTATCTCAATTATCTCAAATTCATCTAAAAATAGGCCTCAGTTTCAGCAATTACTTATTCATTTGAGTAAAATTTCCCACCGTTGAGCATTTTTTGTAGTCTGCTAATAGCCAGTAGACGCTGGGAGCCAAATCTGGCGAATACGGTGGATGTGGGAGCAATTCAAAGTTCAATTTAAGAAGTTTTGCCATTGTTTTGATTGACTTGTGACACGGTGCGTTGTCTTGATGAAACAATTTTTTTGCCATATGCGGTTGTTTCTTTAAAATTTCGGCCTTCAAACGCTTCAATAACCCTACATAATATTCACTGTTGATGGTATTTTCTTTCTCGAAATAGTGTATAAATATTACACCACGTACATCCCAAAATACCGAGGCTTTTACATTTCCAACTGATTGTTGTGCTTTCGAGCCCTTTGAACAAGGGTCAAAAGTTGCTCTCTACTCAGATGATGATCGTTCTGATTCCGGTTTTTTATGATAAAACATGGCCAAATACATATTCAAATGCTCATGCAATATAAAGCCACGACGATCTTTTGATATCTTCACAATGTCAGCTACAGCTTCTTAAATATAGGAAGAGGTTTGAGAATTTCTGATATCTCTCTCTGTAACAGTTTCTTTAGTAATTGTATGTACATATGCTAATTTCAGTGGATTACCCTTGCAGTTGTTCTGTAAGAGTTCTCCAGATATTTTCGTCTATTTCTAGGAGGTTCAAATAAGAAGTATCTTTATGATTTCGAGTGATCAGCTATTAAGGAACTTACTTACTACATTTTGGGGAAATTGCTCATGCTGCCTATGTACTTCAGTACCTCTATAAGGTCATCAGTCCTTGAATCATTACCCATCATTACATTGTCTTCAATTAGGAGTAATCAGGGTGCGTCTTCATCCTTCCAGCAATTGTTTACATTTTGGTACGGATGATTTGTGGTTATGAGTTGACAGATGCCTGGGAGTAACTTCGCAACGGTGGTGTCTACCAACGAGCGATACGGACCGAAGTTGCAGGACCACGGAGTAATTATTTCTCGGAATCGTCAGTCTGTACAGCGGGTAGTATTTACTGTCTGACACTAGGTTGGGTACGGTCGCGCTGGTCGTTCATGATGAATGAGAGGTAACATATCGCGTCTGTTATTGACCTAGTTCATGGATGGATGAAGTGACACTTGACGAGATGTCAATTGTTTTTGATGCTTTTCATCCTTCTTTTTTGGGCATGGTTGTGTGAAAGTCGGCCACCAGCCTGTTGATTTGAATTTAACTCATCTTCGATTGGAAGTATTATAACGGTTGGGGCTCAACATCATTTCCCTAGAAAAGAGTATTGGAAACCATTTATGTTGGTATTTTGTGCGGGAATAGTCCCCCCTTGTGGGATTTTTGGACTTCCACGGAACGTGTCCACGCCACCTTTTCTTAAGGCACCAAGGGCATCGTCGAGGTTTGTTGGCCATTTCAGCGGAAAAAGATATCCTTAAAAATGGCCCTCTCAAACTTTTCCGTTGCTGTGAGCTTAGGAAAGGTATGTAGTTGACTACCTAGCAGTCAGAAATGAATGACCAATCGTGACATGGATTTTATTATTTTAGGGTGTTTCTGGTGGTGCTAAGGGTGTCTGGATCACCCCTCTCACTGAAAGTGAGGTCTTTACTTATTATAACTGAATAACATAAGAGGAGGTTGTGTCTCCCAATATTGGAGTTTGTCATTATTGCCTAGTATGCAGATGTGTCTATCGATGCTGAACCTATCTTAGAAGTTGTTGGATTTCTGAGATAGGACTGTCTTCTGGACTATGAAATATCATGCCATTTCCTGTCTTGTCTGAAGCTGCTATTGAGTGACCGAAGCGAAGAGGTTAAATCTTATCTCGAAACTGCCGTTGGAGTGACACGCAAGTTCAACAATTGAATTTATTATTGTCATATTTTTAATATGACAATTTAAGAATTATATTTATATCTTTTTGTAACGTAATCGGCATAGTGTACAGTTTGCGCTTTGCGGAAATTCCTGAACTACATGAGTATTATTCATGATAATTCATATTATTGAACAAAAATGGCCAATTGGTTGATATAATTGGTAATAATTATACCACGTTAGAAGGGTTAGGTATGGATATTTGCAGCCTAACTGCATGAAAGGGTTTCATGAGATTGTATATAGAGGCGTTACTGTTCAAATATTGTTTTCATCGAGAAATTATTGTTGGGAACCAGGAATTGGTTGAAACTTGAGTTATTATTATTTTTTTCCAAAGATCTATTCTGATCTGAAATTGAATTGAGTTTGATCTGAGTGTAAGTTAAGATTGTGACTTGTAATATTGAATTGAGTTTAATCTGAGTGGCGGTTGAGATTGTGACTTGTTATATTTTTGTCATTTCATAGATTATAGATTGGCTTATACTGTATGGTAAGGAAATACCTTTTTAGGATATTATAGATTACCTACTTGAAATTAGATACAAAGGTATTTTTGGGAAATCATAATCTGTAATTATTAATTGTCTTGTCAAGAAAAGTAAAAACGAATGTATTGGGTGACACAATTTCTAAGGAATAGTTGTCTTTCATTTCTGAATACTTCTTAGATAGATGGTATATAGTATTAGTTTCTTGTGGGTATGCGGTAATCACATTTACCTGACGCCTGGCATTGAAAATCAGATTGTTATTGAGAAAGAAACACTTCCTTCTCCACTCCACTTGGCAATTGTCACTTCCTTCTGGTAGGCAAACAGAACTGGGGGTTGTGACAGATTGGTGGTGGTAGTGAGCAATGATGAATTATTAAAAACATACCTACCCAAACGTATTTCAATGCAATTCACTAATGATGATTTAACTTGTATAAATTCATCGGGTGGTAAATTTACGGTAGTATAGTTAGGTTAGAATCCACAAAGTTTTGCTGGCATGAAAATACGATCTTTTGTCAAATTCGACATAATTGAATAATAGTAATTATTGCGGTAAGTTAATTTTGTATCCATTTTATTCATACATTAGATGATTCATATGTTAATTGTAAGAAAAAAAATAAACATTTTTACACATCATTGAACGCACTCACTTTATAAATGGAAGGAAGATATAATATTACCCGAGTATTAGTAATGATAAGTTCATGGTGAATTTACTAATTTTTTCTCATTTGATTTTAGTTCAATTATTCAAAGATGTGAAATCAGTATGCAAGTCAAAACTGGACCGATGCCAAGGATCTTAATTCATCTATAGAAAGATTTTCAGCCGAACTAAAGTGTGAACACTCAACACGCAAGTGCTTATGACCTGAGCGTGTGCTACGATGAAGAAAGTATCCAATTGTGTCTTCATGATGCTGAGAACTACAAAAATAGCGCAGATATTTATGACAGATTTTTGGAATTCAATCAATTTTGTGAGCTAATGACTGAGTTGAATCTGGAGAGATTCCTGGATCGTCTTCGACCAGAAAAGACGATTTAAGAGTTTCTATTGGATGATGAAAATCGTGAGGAAATGAAGTCACGAAAATGATGACCATGATGACTAGATTGTTTATGTGTTTCAAAAAATTGTAAATAGTATCAACAACTTTGTATCATTTTCATGTTTTATTTATCCAATAACCATTATACATAAATGAATAAAACACTACAAAACAAAGCATGATGTAAATCAAGTTAAAAAACAATCAATGCAAGTAAAGATGCAGTGCAGGAAAACACAAGCAGAGATATAGTAGTATCAATAATGTAGAGTGTCAATATCAGCTGTGGACTGAGCCATCTAGTGCGTTGTATGTCAGAAAAGTATCATACTTTGGTATATACTTTGGTGTTATCCGGAAACTTGGTCTTCCTGGTTCAAAACTCGACCTTTATATCGATAGTTGATGATTTCGTAGCATTTAGTTGATGTGAGCAATCGATGATGAATAGTGGATTCTGTCCAATATCCATTAGAGGTTCCCCCATATCTTTATCATTTTAACTTCGTTGAAAGTTCTCAAAAGCATAGTAAGCTGAAAGCTGGGGAATAAAGTTTTTTTATCGAAATCCAAATTCCAACACTCAAATGGATGTACTTCAGAATTTAAATATACTCGAATATTATTGATACCAACAGTTATGAATTTTGTGATGTCCTTTGTTCTATCTTCAGATGTAGTTGTACTTTGGAATCCGATGATGACAAAACGAGGTGTTTTAAAAGCATTGGTTGTTTTTATAGCCCATATGTCTGAAGATGTTCCACGTAATGATGGAAGTTCATAGAGGTCCCGCATACGATAAGCTGACTTGATATTTGCATCCAGAGCACTTTTATTGATTCTATTCAAGAGTTTGAGCTTGTTTTTATCATCTGGTACTGATATACAGTGTGTCACACTTTTGATGGAAACGACCCCGTATCTTCCGTAATAATCGAGGTAAAATGATGAAACTCTCAGGACTGATGAAAATACTCCAATTGCACATACCGCCTAAATGGGGTTGGCCAAAGTGATATTTACTGCCCGCCACTCGCGATGGAACAATTCATTTTTATGGTAAAACATACAAAGGGGTAGAATAGGCTCAAAATTCCTTCAGATTCGTGATCAGAACTACCAAATTACTACAAATACACTTTTCCTGAAAAAAATTTAGTCCTGAAAAATCCAAATTTGTTTGACTTCTCATGGAAACAGCCCCGTATCTCCCGTAATAATTGAGGTAGTATGATGAAACTGTCAGGACTGATGGAAATGCTCAAAATGCACATACCACCTAAATGGGAATGACCATATGATATATACTGCCGGCCACTCGCGACGGAACAAACAATTTCTACGGTATAACATACCAGGGGGCAAAATAGTTCGCTTCTAATATCTGAACTCCTTCATTCTATCTGGAGAGTACTCTCAGGTATTGAAGATGCAGATATTTTCACGGATTCGTTTGGCTGTGATATGCTATAATCCATTTTGAGCCTCTCTGAGGAAAATGTTACACCACCACATTATCAGATTATTAAGATAGTGTGGAGCAGTGTATGGGGTGCCGAACATCCAAATTATATCCCAACCAGAAGTGAGACCTCTCCGATTGATGAGCAATTACTGCAAAAAATGGAAAAAATCTGTTTTCAAAGGTTCACATCTCGAAAACTGTAAATTTTTGAGCTTTGGCTGTGGGCACTTTCAATCAGCACATCAAGAACTACAATTTATGAAAATTTCGACAAAATTCATGGCCAGCGATTTCTCATAGGAAATGTGCGAGGAAACATTTTGCCAACCGAAACAAAATTAATCTTCATACTCAACACGGAAACAACCGTTAATTTTCAAAGAAAAAATCGCACTCGGTAAATAGGAAGAATTTAGATTATTTAACCTACTTGCTGAATTGCTGTCTGAAATCATTTGAAGGGATTGAATTACATCAGTTTCACAGTTGCTCTTCGAATTTTTGTTCCTATTGTGATCATTGTTCCTGTGTTTGTGTTGGGTATTGTTCCTGTGTTCCGGTTGTTTTCTGTTCGTGAGTTTTTGTTCATATTTTAATATTTCTGATATTCCTATTTTAATTGATATCAGCTCATTTCGATTAACAAAGTTCAACTTGGAACGACTGTCAATTGTTAGTGAAGCCGTGAGGTCTTATCGTGAAGCGGCCGCTGAATTCAATAGAAGACATCCGCTAGAGGTAGCTGTACACCCTGGAACTGTCCATAAAATATATAATCTTTTCGTGAACACCGAACAAGTAACATAGGACAGAAAAATTGGTAAACAACATATTGAAGATGATACCATATTGGCGGCTTATAAAGCTGATCCTGAAATTAGTTTGAGAAACTTATCGCTTCAACATTCAATATGAGCTGCAGTGATACATGGGGGTGTTCAAAGAGGCATAAAATGCATGCGTTCAAACCCAAATTTCTACATACTTTGCACAAAAGAGATAAAATCCGCCGTATAGAGTATTGTTTATGGATGCAGGAAAATTATCTCAATGACAGGAATTTTTAAAGGTATATCTTATGCAGTGATGAGGCTACCTTCACCACGAATGGTGTTGTATCTTCCCAGAACATGAGATTTTGGGCTAAACAAAATCGGAATTGGATGGTGAATTGTAGAGACCAAATATCTCAGAAAATTAATGTGTGGTTTGGTATTCTGAACGAAAATATTATCAGGCCATTTTTTTTCGATCAAAATCTTAACGGACGATTATTCGTTGATTTTCTCGGAAATGCATTTTCCGATGTGTTAGAAGAACTACCTTTAGATGTAAGACACATGATTTTCCAGTTAGATGGTTCAACAGTTCACAATAGGAAATGGATAGGACTCAATAGCCCTCTCGTAGTATGGCCACTACTATCCCCAGATCTAACTCCACAGGATTTTTATTTATAGGGAACATTGAAAAATAAAGTTCATAAGGTTAGGCCCACAAATAGGGAAGATTTTCGTGCAAGAATGATACACATGCCAAAGTTGTGATAAAAAATACATAGGTCAGACTTCTAGGTTATTGAAAGATCGAATTGTATTACATAAGAGTGACAGTAGGTTATACCCTGAAAAATGTGCATTAAGCAAACATGTTTTTAAAGAAGGATTATAACTCGGAGAAAATATTATCAACAGAAAAAA
>WOGR01009871.1:0-11148 GCA_015342045.1 Leptinotarsa lineolata | reverse complement strand
TAGCCATTCTTGAGTTTATCATTATTTATTATTATTATTTTTATTGACAAATTATCATATTTCAATACTTATTACCCTATTCTCAATAAGGACAAATCGAAAATCACAAAAATAATAAAAATTAGTCCAGCCGTTCTTGAGTTCTCCTATTATTGATATTACTATTTTTCTTTTTTCGGGATAAAAAGTATCCTATGTCCGTCTCCTGGTTCTATGCTACCCCCCACCAATTTGCAGCCATATCGGTAAAGCCGTTCTTGAGTTATAAATAGTGTAACTAACACGACTTTCTTTTATATAAATAGATATGAAACAATGACGTCAATGATTTGAGTATTCAGAATTTCTTTTTTTCCAATTATTAATTTAGTAGATCCAGTTCAAAATCTGTTACGTAGAACTGTACTCAATATAAATCATTTCAAGTACAGGAGTATATATTGTTTCCTAAACATCTTCAGAAAACTGAGATGACCTTGTGATATTTTTCCACTTTCATTTTATATTCCTCAGTGTACCCAGCTGAAACCAATTGCTATATCTCACACGGAGAAGATTTGTCACCGTCAGCAGAATGCTCGTGACAGAAGACAAACAACTTTGACCTCTTTAAAATAAACACATCAGGGTTGGCGTGAGTAGAAACATTAGGGTGAGCTGATAATTTATAATCGCGTTGTTGTCAGACAGTGTGGAAAGTGTTGTTAGGAGGAAATCATCATAGGAATTATTTTTGAGGTAAATAAGAAACGAAAAAAAATGTGCCTTATTGAAATAAATTCAAACTTCAAAAAACTTTCTACATTTCATTTCTGTTCAGTTCATGTAATATTCAAAAATGGAAAAATTGATATACTCGTATGTGGAGAAAAACTAAACTTAACATTTTTTTCATTCGAAAATATCAGCCAGTTACGACTTATGTTTTTATAACCGTTCTTCAAATGAATACAACTGAAAATTAATTATACTCTATATAGAACTGATCATGGTTTAATGTGATTGATTTCCAGTTGTCATAACTTGAATAGACTATGCTAGTTGTTGCCCGCGTAGAATTTGGTTTGTCAAATTCAGTACTAATATTAAAAGTGCGTAAAGTTTCTGAGAATGAATGAATGTAATGTATGTATTAACGTTTTTTACTTTTTCAGACGTAAACACCTCAACGGATTCAAATGTAAGTTGGTATATAGATAGATCATGACCTGGAATAACACATAGGGTAGGTTTCCACGGAAACGCGGGTAAAACAGCGGGGAACAGCTGGTACCTATTAATTGACTAGCACTCTTATATTGACGTACAGCTGAAGCTGAAACAGGAATTTCCATCCCCAAAGGGAAAGAATAGGGGCTCAATGATTGTATTGAATTTCGTCAGATTCGAAGTTGGTAACCTGAAATTTTGAGTCAATAAAAAATATTTCAACTATTCGTTTGAAATGGTATGTCATGAAACTCAATGCGACAAACCAAATTCTACGTTGGCAACAGCTAGTAATTTATATTTTTACTTCAAAAATACAGTAACTAAAAAAATATGCCAACTGCACTAAGTAATGAATAAATTCGAGAATCGAATTATGTTACCTTCAAAGAAATTTTGCAAAACTGAATCAACTGTCAACGACTTCTGCCCTCACACATTTGTCCACGTTTGGGTGGCGTTCTCGGCGATGGCGCTTCATTGCTTAGACCGCCCCTCTACCCCGCGCATCGTCTCCCGTCGTCTCATAGTAGACGCGACGCATAATGACTTACTGCATTGTGACAAGTTAATCTCATCGTGATAACTTTCAAACGATTCGTTCAAATTATTTAGTGTAACAGACGAAGTTTATCAATATTAAATACAACTGTATAAACTTTTATGAGAATTTGACAGATATTCTAAAATGTGTATTGTGAAAAATGAATCCAATTTAATTGTATTTATGGCTCAGTATTTTGCATATAATGGCACCTCATAAGAGGTAGATATATACTATCCCGAACTTTTATTCAAAACTATTCAAGATAAACAAACTTACCACACAGTATATGTAGCGCACGCCAAGATTGCCCTCAGGGATAAAGAATTTCTTCGACTTACTTGATATATATCATTATATTATGACCAAAGTTACACAAAACCTTCGTGGATTGTAGCCTATATGTTATTCTGATGTATAAGCTGAATGTAAAGTCTCATCTAAATCCGTTCAGTCGTTCAGACGAGAAAAAGCCACAAACATACTTACATCTATCTTCACAAACTTTCACATTTATATTATCAAATATAGATACATTCATTGGTGCATTTATGAATTGTCGAGAACACTTCATAATGATCACATTCCAAATATTACGATAAAGACATGGAGGATGGCGCAATCTATGAGAACACGCAAGAAAGTACTCATCTTGAGTGCTTGTATGTTTGTATTCTCGTATTGATCGACTCTAAGGAAAATTATAATGAAATGGTTAAGGCCATCGCTGCAGGTTTTCAGTGGCACTTAATATCTCTAATGATTCTCACTTCAATTGATAAAGGCCAACTAGTTTACCTGATTCTACTGATAGTGAGGCGTTCGACACTATCGATCGTAATGTTCTATGTGATGAACTTTTTTATTATGGTTTCTCTCTGGAATCTTGTGCGCTCATTCGTAACTATTTATCAGAACGATGTCAGTCGGTAGTAGTTGGTTCATTAAAATCAGATGCTCAAATAGTGAATTTTGGAGTGCCTCAAGGATCAATCTTGAGACCAATTCTTTTCTCCATCTATATTTCAGATTTTCATGAGTGTCTGAAGGTCTGTACTATACACCATTATGCCGACGATACTCAATTATACCTTGATTTTACGAGCAATTCAATTCTTTCAGCAACTTCTAAAATTGAAGAAGACCTATCATCTTCATACAATATCTCATCCGCACATAATCTCACACTCAACCGATCAGTAGCGATGCTTCTTGTAACTAAATCAAAACGTGATCGGGTAACTGAAGGTTTTCAAATCAGGTTAGCAGTAATGCCGTTGACCTTTGTAAGTGGATTCAAAAACCTAGGGCTGTGGTTTGATGCTGACCTAAGATTTACCAAGCACGTCAGCTACCTCTGCCAGAGCTCGTTCAATATTCTGAGACAGCTGTATCCTAGTCGTGATTTGTTATCTACTGAAATGAAACTTGAGTTGTGTGAATCGTTGGTGATTTCTAAATTATCCTATAGTCATAGTATATATGGTTTAGCACTTCTACAGGCTGATGCAACTAGATTACAAAAAACTAAAATATGCTGCTCACGTTTTTCTCATGGAATATGACAATTTTCATCATATTATTATGAAATTCAAAGAAACAGGATGGCTCAAATTAGAGAACTTCCGAAAACTCAATTTACTCACCTTGACGCACAAAGTTTAAACATCTGGCAAACCTACCTATCTCCTTAATGAAATTATCATGTTTAAAAACTTCAATTAGGTGAACATAAGAAAAAATAATATGCTTTTTATTCCCAAACACTCAAGTGTACTGTACCAACGTTCTTTTACATATTCAGCACCCACATTTTATAACACTCTTTTCAAGGAGTTTTGGAATTTCTCTTCATATAATTTCGAAAAGAAATTGGAAATTTCACTTCAATGACTACAGATTTGCTTTTAAGACGGACCTATATATGATAATTATTCATGCAATGGTTACAAATAAGGTAAAAATTATTTTTGAGAAATTTAGGCAACAATTTAATTTGATTTTTATACTTTCATACCTTAGAATTATAACAGTCTAAATTGTTCTGAAATAATTGAATTAAGTATATTTGAGTATTTTTCATTCTATATACGGTAATTCTCAAATGTCACTTGCATAGTTTTCTCTAATTTATTTATTTTTTTGCAAGGTTAAGTTGAAAAGCAGCTAAGGCTGATACTTCACCTTCAAGTCGACAGTCAATTATTGTTCTGAATTTTTGAATTTTATTTTTATAATGCTGATGAATAAACACGATTATTGTTATTATTTACGTCACGATTAGGATCTATTTTATTGAAAAAATGCATCTCTGCGCACTTCCCAACCTTTCAATGAATCATTTCAATCCTTTCTGGAAGAGGTTAACCTATTTCTTCAGTTTATTTGTTTATCGATGTTATCATTTATCAAAAACCAGGAAAACTTCTTCACTATTTCAGCTATGAGAATTGAAAATCTGCCATTTACGTTTGACTTAAATAATTTTGAATGATTCTGCTTTTCTCACCATTTCTCACTCAAAATAATTATTTTCATTCAAATGAAGTGACCTTTGGTTTTTTTAAAGGCTCCTGTTTTTGCCGAGACTTCAAGTTTACCTTACTCTCAAGGGTGACTGGACCAAATGGGGTGAAATATTTCTCGAATTTGTCCCAGTCTTCCAAATAAAATCGAAATTAAATTTTCATATTATTCACAAAATGATAAACGTGGGGTGGAAAAGTTTTCTAATTATCTTTCTGTATGGATATCAAGGTAATGATGATTTATTGTTGCTTGAATTGACCGTTTCAATCGTATCGATCTGGAATATATTCATTTACAAAAGTCTCAAGTATATCAATCATGAAAAATATTATCACAACTGGATTGATTATCAGTTGCACAAATCGATAGTAAATTATTATCAATAGTCACAAGGCAATGAATTGGAGAACTTTGCACTGGAACAAACTTTTGCTGCATAGTAACCATTTTACTTCCAATATTTGATGATGAATAATTACTAAAATTTCATTTCAAAATCATTGATTTGTTTTCCAGTTTTTCCATCTAATTGGTCCATCAGGTTCATGAGTTTCAATTGTAATCTTCTATCACATTATTGATACCATGAAATCCTTCAATATCCAACAGAAAGACATTTCTGTCAGTTTTGACGTATAATCCATTCTAACAAATATCCAACTAACCGAAATGTTTTGTGTCCTCAAACCAAATCACCAAATTCCCCAAGACACTGTAACTGGGGGAGCTTCGTTTATCTTTGATATCCGAGGATTGGGTTCTCTGTCGACCCCATAGATGACGTCTTCGTAAGGAAAGATCGTCGATCTATCTCATTGGAAACAGGATATTATTTACCCAACTCATTCATAAGTATTGTAACATTACAGGATATGTTTTATACTATATTCATTTTTCGCGATCGGAAAAGCCTTGATTTTAAAACAAAAGCTGGACGTATTGCAACGTATCCGTCAAACACGTGTCTATCCACAGGAATTCAGTTAACGGTGAGAAATGCAGTTTAAGTTCAATTTCACCAATATTGCTCATCATTGGGTACTATTGAACGATAACAAAAATCTAAAAATACAGCGTGACTCACGATCGATGGTAGGTTAGACGTTTCTGGAAAACGCAAAACATGATTTTTCTGAAAATTTCACCTCTCATATTTCCTTACCTGTTCTATCGATCTAAAATATTTTCGACATTGCAGCGTTGCCACTTCCATCAAAAAGTCCTAGCAACTTTATTTTTTCAAATGGAACACCCCGTATATCAATACATTTTTGGAATCGCTCTGGTATTTTAATACTATTTCGTTAATAATGTCCTATACCTATCTCGACTTCTTGGTGCTATTTGAATATTTCGAGTTTGTCCAAACTATCATCAAAATATCAACTTTTCATGAATTGAGAGTGCTAATGAACTTAAATTCAATTAAGGCTATGTTTTGGACCATATTTAGCACAATTTATTTTTTATCTCGAAAACAGATAGAGATTGGTGTAGGACATCATCAACAAAAAACGTATTAAAATACCAGAGCGATTCCAAAAGTGTATTAATATATGGGGTGTTCCATTTAAAAAAATATAGTTGCTAGGACTTTTTGATAGAAGTGGCAACGCCACAATGCTGAAAATAGTTTAGATCGATAGAACAGATAAGGAAATGTGAGAGGTGGAATTTTCAGAAAAATCATGCGTTGCATTTTCCAGAAACGTCTAACCTACCATCGACCATGAGTCACACTGTATATATATAATTACCAACATGTTTTATCTGAAAATTATATTTCTCAAGTGCGACGCTAATATTTCAAGTCTTGTCACTCATTTTCAAAGTGAGATAATGTTCAACTTCATCAAGCGCCTTCCGAAAATCAATACAAAGTCAACTTGTTTGTTATTATCCATGTGGATCGAAACCATGAATAAATTCATCAAAATTTTTACATTTTTAATGACAACCTTTTCACATTCCAAATACTCCCATTTTTAGGAGCATTGTTATTGAATACGATGGACAAATATTCCAAATTATTGAAAACATATTTTTTGATCCATAAACAATTGATACACTAAACTGATTTTCTTCTGTCTCATGAAATGATAATTCGAAATCGTTTTCACTGATAATGCTATAGTTTTTTTACCAAATATATCGACAGAAACCGAATGCACTTTCACATATTTCAATAGCCTGGAAAACAATTCCTACACACATGCAATTTTTAAATTGTTATTATGAAATATTGAATGTTGGGAAACCTTTCAAATGTCTCTGTTAACTGTGTCTACTTCAATTACACCTCCGTTGTAATTTCGTTAATCAATTTACATTCGAACGGAAGACTATGACATGTTTCAATTCTGCATGCGGTTTAAATATGAGATAAAAATCCAACAGGTGCTTTTAAGTACCTTGCCATAATAACCTTTGTAGGATGTTAATATGTTTGTGAATACATTTCACCATTGTCGGTTATGCAAACTCACTCATCAAGTGTAATTTTATTCCTGAAAGCATTCATTTGATTTGAATGAAAGATATATTTAGTTAATATCAAAAATATGCACTATACTTGTCAAGAGATAAGCCCTGTTGATATCCAATGATAATTAACATGTGTGAAAGAATGTGGTAATCAGTAGATTTGAGAGTGTTTCCTAAATGTCTTTCCTTTTTAAAACCATAGCAATGCAATCTTGCAAGCAAGCTGCGTCTCTATAAACCTCCCCTATATACAGTGACGTAACCAATGTCAAACATCGTATCAGGTCTGAAAGTAAAACACTGAACAAATATAGTAGCTTGAAAAATATGATGGAACTGACTGATTCTTCATGCAAATCTTCTACAACATATCGAAATAACGCTTTATTGTGAAATTTACACTCAACTAATTATAAAACCGCGATAGGACGTGTATCGCTATACAATAGCTTCCTCAGGAGTGTTCAGTTACTTACTGACAATTTTTAAATGCTTTTATATAATATAGTTATTTGGAATTTAGTTATTATTTCTATTTAATTTATCACATAATACATTTTTACCATTCTAGAAGCGAAGTCATTAAACTAAACATATATAATAAATATAAAACTATCTGAGATCTCATATTACTCCAATTGAGGGGAATTATTCAAATATATTTGGTTATTGAGCAATATACGGCATACGGTAAAATATAAGCATGATAAACATAGAAGAGTAATTGTTGGTAACAATAAAGATTCAAATATCAAAGGTGTCCCTAAAAATGTGCACCTGCATGTCTCTAGGGTAGATCAAGGAACATCTTCCGAAGAGCTTAAACTTTTATTGACTTCTACGTTTCCAGAAAGTTTATGAACTCACTTCCAAATTTCCGAGTGTATATTCATCCTTCAAGGTGAACAATCAATGAAAGGCATTTCAAATTGGCCATGAATCCACAAATTTGGCCAGATGGTGCTTGTACAAGCAATTTTTTTCGGAAACGAGTGAATACAATTCCTGCAGTGATTAACCTTCTCTGCTCAAATTGTTTTATTAAATGTGCAGAGTTTGAACTTCAATTTTATTAGTCAATTATGTCGTAGTCATGATTGAACTATAGGACCCCTCTCTCAAAAAATGTTACGATGTTGAATTGGTCTTATCATTAAAAAAACTATATCCATATTCTTCAATTCTTTTTAAGAAGGATCTTTCAGTTTTTCTAATATAAATTTTGGACGAGAACCATATATCACATAATGGTGACTATCGGTATTTAAAATTGAATAGACCTGAAAATCTCATTTCTGTAGTATTTAGATTCTCGTTTTTTAAATCAACAAGAGGAGACGCTTGGGTAATGGTTCTAGACGTGTTGAAATTTGCTCCCGTATTTTCGAAATTATATATTGTAAAACCTATTAATATTCAAATTATAACAAACTAAAAAGTGTTGTGAAGCTGTCTGAAGAATAAATACCTAAAGTATTTTGATATCCATCAAAAATCTGCCAAGGTATCCGGTATTTCTGCTATTCCTGCTGTGAGAGAACTTTCCAGAACTTCACCACACCACAAAGGTATTTCTGATTAAATTATATTTACAAATATATAACAATAAAGATTTTAAAAGAAAATATTCTGACCAACCGAAGGACCGAAGAAATTATTCATAGAACAAACCGTTATCACATCACAGAACGTTTATGCACAGAAGATGCGAACAAAAGATATATATTATGAAAATCAATTTGGAGTTATTATACCACAGTTAGTAGTGAAGTTTATAAATATTTCCTTCTATATATCAATTTAATATAAATTTAAAGCTTGGAGCTTTTCTTGACTTTTTATCTATTTCTCAACCCCTTTCCTGTTGAATTTTTTCAATTGGCCAAGGCTTACTTTTTTCCATCTATTCAGACTGCAATGAAAACATATTTTCCTTACTCACGCCCAGCCCCGACAATAATCGAATAGCCTGGGCCGAGCTACTTTTTGGTAATTACATAAATACCAAGGTAGGCTATAGTATATCCAGTTTCAAAGAACGATAGTGAACAATTTCCAATGAGAACAAAGTTTCATTAAATATATTCCTGTCCACTACGGTTACGATGTTAATAGTTTTGACTCGATTATTTTTAAAAAAATTTAGAAACTACATTCGAACCAGGTCTGTCCAATTTTTTAGAAACGATAGCAACCAATATGTGTCGTTAATATACAAAAACAAAATATTTGGGCGTAGCCTACAGAATAAAAATAATTTGAGCAAATTCATTGAAAACTATAAAGACAAAACTTCAATGTCGGATAGATCGCGAGTATATAAATTGACTTGTTCTGGTCCCAAACTGTATATGGACCAAACTAGGAGGGCTTTCTCCAATTGAATGTGAGAACATAGAAGTAGTTTTTTGAATTCAAGGGGTCGCAAACCATCTTTTGACTGAGAGGCTCCAAGTTCGATCATTATTACGACGTATTGCATTTGAGAAAGAAATGGTCAAAATTCAATCTATTTAATTCTTCTAGTTAGTTCCTAGAATGGTAAAATTCTATTACAGCTTGTCAAATGTAAGAAGACCATTCTGACTTCCGTTGTGGTGCCGCCCACTAGATGTGTTAGTTAAGAAGACGATGACAGCGAGTCTCTTTCTAGATTTGACAAGATGTAGGTAATTAATCAGGTAGAAATGGTCATTAGGATTTAATTTACTATATCATATGAAAGAAAGATGTAGAAAGTGTTAGTTTTCTGCTTGAACTGATTTGGTGTTTTAGAGGTCCTATATATTATATTTATTATTTTTCTAGCTAACAGATTATTTATCAACTCCTGGATGAATTCAAGATTTTTATTCAAACGTATCAGTATTTTTCACTCTATTTTAAGAATTCTATAATTTTTTGATTTATCATTTATGAGATGTAATCTCAAAAGGTTTATTGTATTCATTCCTCTTTGTATGAAATTGGAAACTTTCACGTTATTAGTATTTGTTTATGATGTGTAAATTTGTAGGTTAACCCTCAATAAAAGGCCTATACTTCTGTTAACTTCCTCAAGAAGGTTTATTTTAATTCTACAGATACCGAGATTTATAAAGATAACGTGACGTTTATCTGTATTTCTATTTATTTGAAATTATGACGAGTATTACTTACAATTTTTTTGCCGAATTTCGACCAAGAGGTTCGGATAATACGTGATTTGACAATGATTCCAGCCTATCCTGATAAATAACCCTCTCTTAAAAATAAAGTTTGGTCACAGAATAGTACTAACTACGCAGAAGCGTAAGTGAAAGGCGGCACTTTGATCTTCAAGGGGCGATTTTTCGTGTCCTTGCCTCTCTCCTCAGTATTACATCTGTCACTTTTGTAAGCGGCAAATTTGAATGAAATTAAATTAATGTAGTTCTGGGTGTACCTACTTCAGCATTCGATTGGAAAATATATTCAGGGATTCCTTTTGAACTGACATATTACTTTTGTAAGTTTGGACAAAATGTCATGTATATTTTCCCTAATTAAGTTTCTATTCATAAAAAACTATTCGAGAATCTAAACTATTGCAACATAACTAAGCTCCCGGTAAAAATTTTTTAATGAACGTTACCCATTTATACCCATGGTATATTGGCTTCTTGAATTATGGCAATCTAGCGCCATATAGGTCGCAGTCGACGGCAAATATTAAACGATGAAATTGGAACCTTTGGTGTACACTTTTTTTAGAGATCAATTACCCTAATAACAAACTGATATTATTCGCACTCGATTCGCGTTTCGCTAAAAGGTTAGTATCTTCAGAAGAAATTTGATGCTAAATCTGAAGACTAGCTGTTTATAAAATAAATAGCGAAACGCATGTCGAGTGCAAGTATTATCAGTTTGGTGTTAGAGTAATTGATCTCTAAAAATAGTTTGACCAAATAGCAATATGACTTTAATGTAAAAGAAATAAAATTCTCATTGACAAAGCATAATGTCAAAGTAATGAAGTTGAACAATAAAATTAAATAAGTATTCAACAATCGCACTAGTAACTAGTTTTATCAAATCAATATATACCACAAGAATAAACGGGAGTTCAAGAAACCAATGGGGTTACTCAATTTATTAGCAACACACACATGTTATGGAATTGGCGTGGTGGTAGTGCGCCCGACTCACGATCGGAAGTTCGTGGGTTCGATTCCGGCCTCGATCAGATATTTTTCTCGAGAGAATTTATCTGGTTGAAGTTGGGGTGATTCTGCAACCGTGTTAGGAATCACACGTTTAATGGTAAGACCTCGTTAGTCCTTAGCTCACACAAGTTTCTCAACTTCTGAGAGTTGTCGTTCGTATGGGGGCGACAGCTGATTAACGGAAAAACAGATTTT
>WOGR01009870.1:0-11148 GCA_015342045.1 Leptinotarsa lineolata | reverse complement strand
TTTTTCAGTGCTTGTGAAAAAAATTGTTATACAAATTTTATGTACCCCCTTTAAGGGGCTGTATCTTAACAAGGGATGCTCCAATGAAAGATCCTATCTTTTTTTCGATGTGGAATCACCTCTTTCAATGTTTTACATTTATTCAGTTACACCATGTATAATAAAAGAACGAAATTGTTTTTTTGCACATGATCGTCGTGGCAGTGAAAGAGGGGGGGATTAGATACATTCAAATGAGTATTAGGCCAACAAAATATTTTTAATTCCTTTGTCAGTTTCAAGTTCAATATTTGTCCAATAATTATCAAATAAAAAAACCTAAAAAATTTGTGAATGGATTAAAACTCTACGAATGATTGGGAATCTCCTGTTTCTAATTGCTCTTCGCAGATAACAGAAACAATAACTTACTGGCAAGTATTGTGTTTGTATAATAATGATCATACTTTCGCCAACTTTAAGCGGGGCTACAATTTATTTACCTACATTATATCAGAGATTGGAGATGGTCTTGTCATTCCGTTGTCTCTGTTTATCTTGGTTTATTCAAGTAGCAGTATTTGTAAGCTAATCTTTCATTTTCACTAATATTTCACTTAGATGTGTCCTGTCAACAATGTGCAAATTTTTTATATTTGCGAGAGACTTGTGATTCAATTCTGCTAAATGTGACGTAACTATCAGCATAACAGAACATCAAGAAGAATTTTTGAAAAAACTGTAGTATAACTGATGAATCTCAAGGTCAAATATGAAGTCGGCTAGAATATGAAACATGCAGATACTGTTACATACAAATGAAAGATGAATATTTGATGTCTGCCATACGGATGTATACTCAAGTTACCGAATAATTCAGAGAAACAGAAAAATGGGAAAAGTTCAGTTTTGTAGGTTACCAAAGCTGTTTTATTTTTCAATGAAACAATTGAGGGTTTGACACTTCTTATTCAAAACACTCTCTGACACCAGAATAAACATTACTCTCTCGGGAGGCTTTTTATGAAACAGAAGTATAAAATTCCGTAAATCGTTGGAATAAAACGATAGAGTAGATGAATATATTTATAATATTCATTCATCTATGTTGTAAGATCTGATTATGTATACGAGAATCTATCCTGGAGAAAGCATATTAAGAGGTTATTTATTGTGCCTCTCACCTCACGTCAACAGTGTGAGGACTTCCAAAACATTCATAGAAGAGAAAAAATACCAAAATGAATTGTGATTCCTAGACACTTATCTTTTTCAAACAACTTGTACTTCAGCAAAGGTATTTCTCCAGATCCGACTAATATATTCGAAAAAATATAGTTTAGTTCATAAATGAATGTCGATTCGGTTTAAGAAAGAATTTTTGTACATCATATGCTATATATTCAGTTGTATATAACATTTCTGAAGATTTTGAGGAAGGCTAACAAACATCTATCACACTGATTGATCTGAAGAAAGCTTTTGATTGCGTTTCGGATCAACTTCTCAACAAAAACTTGAGCACTGTGGTGTCAGGGGTGTTCCACTTCCACAACAACAAGTATTAATGTGTTACTAACAATTCCGTGCAATCAAGTCTGCGTCTAGTGAATAATGAAGTTCCACAAGGGTCAGTTTTAGGACCCATTCTTTTCATAATTTATCATTATACCCTGTCTGTTGAAAAAATTAGGTGAATTTTCATTTTCCTTAAAAAAAAATTATTTATTCATCCATTTTTAGTTTGCCCCCTTCAAAGTATTCCCCCTCAGATATAATACACTGTGCCAGCGTTTTTTTTTAATTCTCGAAGCAGTTCTGATATGCACTTTTTATTATGTCTTTGAGTTCTCTTAGCGATTCGGTTTCTATATCCTAGATAGTTGCAAAACGCCGTCCTTTCATGGGTCTCTTCAATCTTGAGAACAGAAAAAAATCGCAGAGGGCCAAATCTGGTTAACACGGTTGCTGAGGCATGATTAATTTTTTACAATGCCAGACGTTTTCTTCATATTGCTTCACCTTCGCATGAAATGTGTAGAACTGTCTCTATCACTTCCGCCTGAAAGACGGATGTGTATAGACCTAGCGGAAAGCTATAATGTAGATTTCTATCCGCTCGGTATATTCCAGCTCCCGTCCCATGTTTGGTTTTCGACCCATCTGTATACCAGGTGTTTTTTCTAAACATGTTCTCAGGATGACTAATGGTCGTCCACCCTTCACGGCTTATGATTTTGGCCGGGAAGTTTGTGTTAAAAGTTTACGTCGGTGTCATGTGGTCCGTACACATATCTGATATGTGCTCTTCCACGTGTTCCGAAGTTTCTGTTTTGTCCGATCCTTTATAGCTCGGTGAATTTTAGTCTAAATTGTCCCATCCTAGCATCCCTCATTATCACAAAGTGTGAAGGAGGTAGATTCAGGGGTGTCTCCAATACAGTTTTTGGGGTAGGTAAGTCTTTGCACCCTGTCTAATTTGTTAATAGCGATCGCCTGCTTCATCTTCAGCCACCAGACCAGAGATGCGTATGTTATCATGGGTTTAACCACCATTGTGTATAGCCAATACACCATGTCTAGTTTTAGCCCCCGTGTTTTTCCATAGGTGCTTCTGGCCAGCATCTGCTTTCCTCTTTATCCTATTCAGTGTTGGTTCCAGGTCAATTTGGAATCTAAGAATAACTCCCAGATATTTAACCTCCCCCTACACTTGTATTTCTTCACCTCGAAGTTTCAGAGGTCCAAGTCCCTCCGTTTTAATCTTTTTGGTGAATGCTACTATGGTCGATTTGGATTGGCTTATGTTGAGCCCTTCTTCCTAGGTCCATCTTGTTATAATGTTCAGGGCCTGCTGGATGCATCCCTTCCCTACATTGTTGATGTATATACCTTGGACTAAGATGACAAAGTCATCTGCATAGCTCAGTGCTTTGTACCCATTGTGGTCCAGGAGACATACTAGCTCGTCCATTACAAGGTTCCACAACAGAGGACGACTCTCCTTATCAATTTTCTTCTTCTCGACCACTTGTAAATTTTTTTTTAACTCAGGGTACAATCATCGTATCAATTGTTCATGAGCTCTGAATTCCCTTTTTTTACACAAAATTTTATGTAAATTCTTTGATACATCGCTGAATCCTAATCAAAAATAATAATAAGGGAATGATCTTTAGAGCACATAAACATTATAATTATGTTTCATTCCACCATCAGGTAGACAACTTTTCGCGAGAAAAATGTCTGACATCTCTCACATGTAACTGTCAACGGGAAATTAAGATTTAACATTATTATCCATTATACTTTGAAACTGCAGGAATTGAAGTCTTCAATATTAATATTTGTAGCGACTGAAACCTCTCTCGAACATTTGAAGCCCCCTTAATCCCATCGAGTGGGCGCCGATGTGTTTGGAATAAAACCCACCGCGCATGCTACTACCTCGCGCCTAACAATCTGCTTTCTTTTTGCTGATCTATTCATTTCTTTTTCAGTTGTAATTCCACCGTGGTTGGTGGTGGGTTGTTTTGAGAGAGTGGTTTTAAATCGACTGTTTGCGAAAATGGCATTGTTTCGTCGCATCACACCAAGATTAGCTGACACGCAGGTAAAGTCACCATTAGTTATTAACCTCACTTTATGTTTCCCGCATGTTTTTTTCCGAGTTTTGAAACCATCCCCTAATGGAATTGTTGGGGGTAGGTACCCGATGCCTTGTTTGGGGTTTGGTTTTTTCCACGGGTTTTTAGAGTGGCATAAATTAATATTTATGTGGCAAGGCTGTAGAGTTACAATGAAATATTGTAGAGTATCATATTACGTAAGCGGGCAAGGTGTAAATGAGCTAAAATTCAGGGTATCCATTGAGGATATCCAGAAGCCACAAAAATAGATTGATATATTGAGTGCATTACAGTAATTTTGAAGCTTAAAACACTTTTTGTTATATAACTAAGTTAAATGAAAGATCTCGAATAAAAACCCAAAATCGTTCAATTTTCACTAATAGAAACCATTTGTAGTGATATTATCATCTTGTTCAATATATCCTCTTCGTATTCACTTGTATATTGCTAAATATACTCTGCTTTTGACATTGGCAAATGATAAATTCCCTCTACAATATCGCATGTTACATGAAAACAAAATTATTCTAAAGGTCAAATAGTGGGATAGAGGGAACCTTTCTGTCATTCAAAGCTGGTTGCTTATATAATGAATTGGTTTTGCGCGTCACTATCATGTGAATGGAAAAACGAGATAAGATATACCTGTCCTAGCCCACAATTATTGTTAACATGATTGGGTATATCCAAATCTAAAGTAATTAACTGTTTTCAAGGGTAATTAACAGTCTCAGTTTTGGTTTTAAAGCAACGTTTCAAACAACGACATGAAATCAATGACACAGAACAGTGTCGTGAACGTTTTTCATCCCTGTGACATATTTGGGAGGATTAAAAATAAAACATTCTGCCCTTTTTCGCCTACCAACTTTTTTATGGTTATCTCCACTTTGACACTATTATTAGGCGTTTTCAATGTTATTACTAAAAGGAAACCCAACTGCCACACATATTTCCTGTAATGGAGTAGGTTTTCTAAGAATTCGTGTCGACAACAGAGAATCTCGCTGGCTTCTGAACAGAGGCGTAGTCAAAATGATTTCTGGAGGGGTTTGGAATTGCGTCAGATAAAACCAGACCCAAAGAAAGTAATCTAGGAAGCTAGTTCCTTTTCAACGATTTAACGTAGACTCTCACCGAAAATAATGATTATTTCAAAAATTTGAAGTTGCACAAGTTATAATAATTTACACCTATGAAACCGGGGATTCGTCAGAAGGCCTAATTTAACATCTCAAGTGATATACAAACAAATTCTCCCCAATTTAATTATCAGTTATGCATTTGTTCAGTGAGGGATTTTACAATTTGAAAAATTACATAAAAACCGTGATACTTTTTGAACTACTCAAATTTTTTTCACCCATCAGGCCTATTATTAAGAGGTTTTCTGTTTAAAAAATCTGTTTTTCCGTTAATCAGACCGTTAGAATAGATTTCCATTCAAACGAGGAAGCTACGGTATTATTGAAACGCGTCTAGAAATGAAAATGTGTGAAAATTGTTTATTTATTATCATGGGATTCATAATCAATATTGTTATTTCTTTCAAATGCTCGGCACTAAGTAGTTATGGCCAATTAATTTGTTTGTTTTTCAGAAACTCGCTCCCCAAATTTCGCTTGTCTTGAGACAACTTAGCGATGCATCCACAGATCTCAAAGCCATTCTGGCAGCCAAAATTCCCAAGGAACAAGAACGCGTTAAAAATTTTCGAAAAAGTCACGGATCCACTAAGGTCGGAGAAGTTACAGTTGATATGGTGAGTGGTTTGGAAAATATTCAACTTTTAAAATATTTTTTGTTATTTTTGAAATATAGACAACTCTCAGATAATTTTTTTTGGTAAAAATTCAGTAATTTTGGAACGAAAACACTGCCACTAAATATCAATTTAAATAACAGTGTAATTGATACAGTAACAGCTATTAAATTCCTAGGAGTATTCTTTGATTTCACCCTGTCTTTTAGATTTCACTGCTTTGAACTGAGTAAAAATTTGAACTTACAGTGCTATCAATTAAGAAACTTAAAAAGTGCTCTTAGTATGAACCAACTCCAGAATTTCCTATGAAATTATTTTCTGGGGCACATAGTGTCTCACAAGCGCATCTTAAGATGTCTCGTGGGCTGCCTACCGATTTGTTTTCAAAGAATACAAAATATTAACAGTTACTGGCATATTCGTTCTTGAGCTAATGACATACATACATGGCAATCGAAATACCTTTTTGAGAAACAGTGACACTCATACTCACAATACAATGAAAAAAGATAACTTTCACGTGGCCTTAAAAACCTGGAATGATCCAAAAGAACACCGACTAGTTTTGGTTTGTACCTGTACAACTTTCTCCCATACAGTCTAAGAAGTCTGCCAACTTATACATCTGAAAAACAACTGAAAAAAGTCTTGATTGATCCGTGTCCTATCTCAATTCAAGAATTCCTTTAATACCTATATACTCTCAATATTTTGTGTTGTATTTGCAGGATTTTTTTCCCAAATTGACTTGTCCTATAACTTTGTAAGTTCCACATTATTAAATAAATGATGTATTGATTGATTGACAAGCTTCATGCCCAAAATTTCCGAATGTTGCTGTACTCTGTCCATCTAAACAACGGAGTATAGAGTATATGGCCGAAAGCTTTACAGAAAACGGCTTAGGCTAAGCTCTCTGGCTTGTCTGGCTATCTGTGGTGTAATCAATTCCACACCGTCAGCGGCCATGGAGATTCTTCTAGAACTACCTCCTCTCCACATTTTTCTGGAGAGAAAGGCTAGATGGACTGCATACAGACTTATGCACATCGCCAATTGCACAAAGCAATCTAATTCGGAGTACACTAGACTGCTGGCTGACACTAGAAGTCACAGCATTCTTGGAATGACCTCTGACTTTATGCCTCCAACTGACTTTTCCCGAGTAGAGAGGAATGGATCCTCCGGAAGAAGGAAATATCAAGAGCAGATAGTTGTTGGTTCACAGTTGGATCAAAAACACCTTCAGGCTCTTGCAGGTGTTTTCAGTTGCAGACCCAGGACAGAGATATTAACCTGCCTAGGGACCTATGCGACTGTATTCGCATAGTTTTCAAGAGTTCTGGCAAAATCTTCCAGGATTGGCTCACTCCAAGGCGTTCATTCACCCTTCGGAGTTTGAAACCAATCAGTTGTTGGACAATAAGGATGAACTACGATGTCTTACAGGCCTCCTTACAGGTCACTGTCGTCTGAATCATATGCAGAGACTCGGATTCTCGGAAGACAGTGGGTGTCGCATCTGTTTGTAATATGATGAAACAGCAGAGCATATACTTTGTGCCTGCCCCGCCGTGGACCGAATCATGATTTCAGAGTTTGGTAGAACCACACTTTTACCATCTGACCTGAAAGATCACTCACCATACAAACTAATCGGCTTCGTCAAGAAGCTGGGTTTATTTGATCGAGTTTGAATAGGTGTGAGCCACAATAAACCCTTGCGATTTGTGGTGAAGTGTCGAATAGACCCACTCACCTTTTACCTAACCTAAGGAACGACCGAAATTTTATTTATTTTTTTAATAACATGCGGCTGGGTATAGGAAATTTTTTTAGTTGGAGTGTAGGGACACACAAATAAGCAGTTTCTACAGTCGTATCAGTACTTGACATTTTAAAAATTTTAAGCTTTAAAATATCGTATATGTACACACCACAGACGTTGAAACTGACAACTTCGACACTGTTACAATGAATTCCTCTAGCCGATTGCCGATAAATCTGATTGACCAGCGTAAGGAGGCATGTTTATTGTACCCAGTAGATGTAAATGTGCGTAGTGATCATGCTTTGATCACACATCTATCGTTGTTTGGGTTGCTTTGTTCGTTGGATGGACATAGTTTAGTGTTATCATTGCAGACAAAAATCTAAAAAAGTTTGTTTATATTTGTTTCTCATTAAATGTTTCGTTTTCAACCGATGACAGACAATATAGGCCTATTACTTGAAGACATATTTAGTTCAATAAAAAACATAGTGGGCGTCAAATGCCTGACTCGCCTGAAGCGCCTGGATGGCTAAGGCCGGCTCTGTTCTCGAGTAGCTGAGCAGTGACATACAGATTATAACCGAACAAAAATTGGATGTGATAACGATGACGTAGTAGTTTCCTGAGAACTCTACAATATTAATTTCGGAATTGGTCACGCCTGCGAATATCATGATGAAATTCCGGGAACACAGCTTGAATTTTCATTAAAAAGTGGGTCAATCAAATATATCCAACATGTGGTTGATCTATGCATTTTAACTACTATGGGATTTTATTCCAACTAAGTTATATCTTCCTTGATTGTGAGGTTAACTTTGTTGGTTACCAGCTTCTTTTCCAAGCAACCAAGTTTCTAAATGTTGAGATAAATTACTCGATTGCAATTATTTTCTTGCATTCTATTATATGGTAGATGTCGACTGTTTTGTATTTCATATGAGGTATGAATGAAGTGACAGCAAAGAGGAAGAAAAAGGAAGAAGAGTAATAGGTTAGGTATAAATAATTGTATGAGAAAAAGTAATATTCCTTATCTTCTCTCTTTTTTCTCCGTTGTTATGGTTGTGTTATCAGTTGCAAGGTAACATGTATTGTAAGCGAATGAATAAAATGTAAAAGTAAGAAACGATTTCTATTTTATTACGAAGAAACTACCATAATAAATATCACTAAAATATGAGAGTTCTTGGGAAATTGAACTCGTGAACGATCGAAAGTATTCATTCAAAAATCCAGCACTCTCGATAAGGTAAATTTCAAACGAGTTCTATGACCTACAAATTCCTTTCCAGTGCCGATGACCTTGTAGGTTGTAGTAGAAGTGTGACTCAAATACATATCCTTGTTTTACTCCATAATTGAGTAAATTATGGTACGTTTTGTTAACCAAATGTACACAGTTGTTTACAATTATGATATACCTACCTACTGGGTGCTCTACTATTTCGGAAAATAGAGGATATATCTGTTATTGGAAGAAAGCAAAATGTGAAACAGAAATGCTACATATTATCCTTGGAGAAAGTTTTCAAAATCTGTTTTTAGATCAATTTCTTTTTACTTGCACCTCCGTTTTTTCTGTGTCTGTAAGAAGATAATTTGGAAATCACTATATTACAATGTTTCTTCCACATTAGACACTCATCAACTGGCACATCAACAAAAATATTAGCCCAGTCGAATTAGCTCAAAAAGGGGCCAGCGAGGTCAACATTTTCACTGGCAATTTTCTTTCGTAATTCTTTGGGAGGGGGTCACTAGCAGTCTAAATTTAAGTTCCTGGGGTACCACAATTCAAGATGGCGTCATCCGCCATTTTGAATTCAAGGGTTGAATTTTATTTATTGAATAACTCGTACAATTTCAAATTATTTATGAAGGAAGATGTTTAAATTTAAGTTTACTACAATTTTGGTTCTGATCAATTTTTTCCTAGGATCGATATTTTTCGACTTATACCCGAAAAGTGGGGGTGATGTTTTTTTATTGAAGAACTCGTTCATTTTCAGTTTTACGAGAAAATTTGTAATGAACAAAGTTGTATAAAATCAAATTTCCTACAATTTTGGTCGTCATCGATTTTTTGTAGGATTTTTATTTTTCGATTTACATTCGAAAAGAGGGGGAGAAATTTCGTTAATTCTCCATTTGACACGAAAAATTGTTATCTGTTTCAAATGTGGCGTCCTTGGATAAGTACTAATAGTAATAACGAGTGTGATAACAACGCATACTTTTTCCAGTGCAGTGATTCCAATAGTGAATGAAGCGAAAAAGAGATACCAGTGAATAAGATTCAGATTCATTTGAATATTGACACACAGAGAGTATGTTTTGATGTAAATAAGAATCTACATCTCAAGTTTGGTTTCGAAGGAAACAAACTATTATAAGCAACATCAGATTTGACCGAAATTCCTTGCTCAACTGTTCGTAAAATAGTCAAAAACAAACCTTATGAACGCAAGACGCGATGTGATACAGGATTGCCAAAACCTTTAAATGTTCATCTAATAGCATCATTGAAAAAAACAATATACGACTGTTACGACTGAGATTTCTGCAATTGAAATCATAAGGAAGAAATTGAATGCTTCCGGCCATAACGTGAGCTGCTGTGACAAAACTCTTCAGAATTGGATAAAGAAACTAGGATTCAGATTTAAAATAATAAACAAACGTCAAGCAGTTATGGAAAGCAGAAGAATAGTGGAATTGTGTAACAAATACTAAGAACAAATAACTAAATATAGAATAGAGCATAACTGGTTGGATCTTTGTCATGCCCTTGTAAAGAAAAGACTCATCAGAAGAGGTTATGTTCATGGTTATCAGAAATGGCTCTCCCACTTTTACTGAGACGTCATGGTATAAAAACTGAACGTTCTGGAAAAATCTAGAACATTGAAGAGTGTTCAAGAGCATTCCACTATAGTCCAGAACATCAAGGAATATTCTACAATGTGACCAAATGTTCGATAATGATAGAAACTCTCGTTAACGATTGAGGGAGTCATATGTTGTGGTAGCCCTCAATCCCCCACTTATAAAAAATGTTTTTGTTACTACCCGAATGGCGTGCCTTTGGAGATATTAAGGTAAGAATTAATTTCAGCCTCTCAGAAAATTATAGAAGTCCAGAACCATCGATAGTATTCCATAACAATCCTGAATATCCCAAATCATTCTGGAATGTTCGGAAATAATCTAAAGCGTTCGACAACATTCTGGAACATTATCGAATCATCAAGATGATTGTATAAAGGGCGTGCTTCTCAAGGACTGAAAGTTTCAGTAAAATAGTTCAAAACTTTCCAGAGTGAGAGCACTCCATAACATATGGAACACATTATGGAATGTTGTGGAATATTCAGCAGTATTTTGAAACATTTGGCCACATCCGAAATATCCTAGGTCATTGTGAAGGATTTCAGAACAGTTTCGAATGATGTAGAATATTCTGGAGCATTGTAGACCATTCGAAGCCTATTTTGGTAAGGGTAAATGAAGCAAGATCCATCGGCCTCTGATAATCTTAAGTTTATCTTTCAATTCCAATTACCACACAATCTCATATCAACTTCTTGAGCGAATTCAGCTACTACAGCTTGTGTTTTTTCCTTTAAAAAATTGTTTGTTCACAGCTTGGAATAATTCAGTACCTTTTGAAGTAAAGACAACACAAACCAAAAATACGACTTTATTGAATCGGTTTCTCAGTGCATTTAAATTCAAGCTTTATAACAAAAAAATTTAGGGAAACTTTCGAAGTCATTTTCGTATCTTTCAATGTTCATATAGAAGTAGTGGTCTTGATTTTCCATGTAATTCAATGTTCATATGAAATTAGTTTTGCCGAGAGGACTTTTTTCCCAATTTGTATCTGAAAGTAACTTCTACGCATGATCCACACATCTTGGTGGAGGGTTTATTTCGAACTCAATTGCTTCTTTCTCTTTTCTGGAAGTGTCCCATATTTTTTGTGAAAATGTGAA
>WOGR01009869.1:0-11148 GCA_015342045.1 Leptinotarsa lineolata | reverse complement strand
TACATGTGTGTAGAATTTTGAGATTATCTTTACTTATCTTGTGTTTTGTTTCTTGAAGAAGTTCATACATTGCAGATTTTTTGTCTAAACAATGTATGTTCATACAATGTAGATTTTTTGTCCAAACGATGTATGAACATCTTCAAGAAACAAAACGCAAGATAAGTAAAGATAATCTCAAAATTTTACACACACCTAATAAAGAAAAAAAATTAATTTGTTGGAAGCCACGGAAATCAATAAATCCATAAAAAAACCGAAATATATACCCCTAAACGAGCAACCGATCTATGTAGGTCTTCACTCTTGAATTTATGAATTTGGCAGCCCCGGTAACCTCTATAATTTCATAGTTGGTACCCCTATTCAATCAGCACCTAGCCTCCCAGACTTTCTGTAACCCCATATAATTCGTGTGCATACTCCAAAAAGATAGTTAATAAACGTAGTGGAAATTAGACCAAAAAAAGTTTTTTCATTCATCTTATCGAAGTGATCATGAATTTCCACAAAATAAACAAGTCATCAATAACACAAACTTATATTAGGACTAACAAGTTTTTGACGTGGATTCGTAGCTGTGGCTATATTGGAACTTGTGTGTAAACAAATGTGCTATAATGCCAAATGGTTGAATTACCTAGCTTCAAGAGGTCCTTGAAATCTTTCCTCAAATCGTTTCAGTCTCAATCAATTTTTCATAAAAAATAAAAAATCTTATAGGTCTTTTTCAGAACTAACAAGTTCTAATGTAGATTCGTAGCTGTGACTACATTGAAACTTCTGTAGGGAAAATCAACTATGCTGAATGGTTGTATTATGTAGCACTCGATAATTTATTGAAACCTTACCTTGAGTTTTTTTCTGGGAAACCGAATAGCAGGCCAAGTGGCTTTCATAAATCAATTCAACAACTAATAAACCCCTATACACTTTTCATTAAACTCAAACACATCCCAATAGCATTTAACCTGTTACTTGGGATGAACATCATTATTGAAAAAATCAAAAATCTTTCATTTTTAACGATTTGAAGAAAACAATACATATACCTTGAGATACATCTCCATTCGATTGTGAAAATTTCCTTAACCTTGTCTAAAAATATCTGACGCTGTGAACGAGAACGCTGACAACAACAATTAGAAATAAACGGCTACTATTCAGCAAAGCTCTAAGTCGGAGAAAAAAGAAAGGTGGTCTCGGCTGCTTTAAAGTCTCATCAACTTGTTATTTAATTGGTCGTTCCTGTAGTCACTTGGTTTTATTTGACATGTTTTTGGCAGCCGTTAAGACGGCGGTACAAGTTAATTTATATTGGTGCATGTCACGAAACAGATCACCAGGTGGGCGGCCATCCATTGTATCTTTATATAGATTTGAATTCGAAGACATAATAAAGACAGGGTCGGGGTCAGTTCTGAATCGAAAAAATCACAAAAATATTTTTTGATCGATTCTATGAATTTCTCAGGAGTTGTAGAAGACTGCAGTCTACTTCATCTCAACGCCAACTTGATTGGTGAACCGCCCGTCAAGAAGAGTGTTGCAGTTCTGATGTTTCGGAACAGTGTTTGTTTTAGATTTATTGTACGCTATACGCTATAATTCTTGTCCATATATAAAAAAGATTTCTCAACGACAGAACTTGAGAAGAAATCTGTAACTCATGAATTTTTCCACTGCTTGGAATCCTTTCTTCGATGTTCCAGACTATCAAGGTTGGAATGGAATGGAATGGAATGGAATCCATCAGCTTCAGGGTACGCTGCATTCGTTTATTTGTCCTTTTTAATGCTGGTTCCAGATTAGTCTGAGATCTGGAATCACCCTCAGATATTTAACCGTTTTCAAATTTTCTTTGTCTCCACCTTGGGCTAAGACATGTCTCAGTCCCTCTTGTTGGATGCTACTTTGGTATCTGCCCTGTACCAAAGTGACTAAGTCGTCTGCGTCCATTATGGCCCAGAAGGCGTAGTAACTTGTTCATTAGAAGGTTCACAAAAGTGAAGATGGGAGTTCTTAGTGGAGTCCGTGTTACTAACGATTTAACAATTTTTCATCGACCTTTCTAGAGATTTTCATTTTCCAACATTAGAAAAAATGTATAATGAAGACCTCCATACAACTCTTTATTTAAGCTCTACTGTGGAAATTCAAACTATTTTCCACTGATGAAATGTACTTTTTATCAGTAACTTATCGTATTCAATAATCATGGCTGAGAAATTGTACAGATTCTTAAAGTTTCAGTGACCAAAATCTGCCTTGGTCTTCAAAATTGATAAAATGAATGTAACTTGCAGTTTTTTTCTTCAATTTCTCCATTTTCAAACTTCCTAAAACATGAGTGAAGTTCTCCAGTACATTTCTCATTATTGTATGATTGTGTTAGGTAGAAATTCTTGAGACGGTCGATGAAATAATTGATTTTCTTCAAAAAAATTTTTTTCGATCATGATCTCTCCATATTTCCGTATTTCCTTCTCATTCATTTATTTTAAATCAATCAATCGAAAGATTTTCATCCCAGTATGCAGGCTATCTATGTAGATACTTTCAGTGCCTATTTTCCTTGATGCCTGGATGATCGATTCTGATTTTATCATCAGAGGCGTCATCAATAAAATCGAAGAAAGCAGCTAAAATTACATTCTTCATTTGGTAATCGTATTTTTCAATTATCATTCATCAGGCTATTGCCAAATTGAAGATATTATCGAATTGTTTTCTAATTGTTGAAAATTCAATTCCATACAAATATGGCGTCATTTTCAAAGTAGACGTACAGCTTGAAAATTTCTGCTCTCTCTTTCGCTAGTACCGTAAAGGAGAGAGAGAGAGAAAGCAGAAATTCTCGGGGGCTTGGCTCAAATCTCAAAAGATTTTGTTATCGCTATCGAAATCTTTTCTGACAGGAGCACCAAAATCGATCTTTCTCTCGGAAGTCCAAGGAAAGAGACAGAAAGAGAGAGAGAGAGAGTAGTACTTATAACGACTGACGGAAACTAACCTACCTGTCATCTGTCCATAATTTGTTATCATTCAGAATATTGATGCTACTTTTCATTTAGTTACAGAATACTGTGCCTTTGATTTGATTCTCGTATGTTATGTGTGTTATTATGGCTAATCGTTTCAAAATTGTGGCGGTATTAAGAAGAAAGGATGCAACCAGTTTTCGACTGTATTTGTTATATTGTTATTTCAGAAGAATATGCTTTATTTGCAATATTGCAATTGCAAACGAAAGCAGTACATATCCGCATATACAACATGGGTAAAAAGCCTCGTGTCTAACACATAGATAGCGCTAGTTTTATTGCACTCACCGTTTTTTAGTTAGTACTAATCTTCAAAACAAAGTTTTTGAAATTTCATGATTTTCTACTCATAAGTTTGTGAGTTATTGTGCTAAGAGTGACACTACTTTTGTTTCTTACTGGAGTTTTATCCCAACACCAAACCATTATTTTTTACACCTCTTCACGTGTTTTGATCACCAAGTGAATATCTTCAAGAGAAAGATTAAACTAAATACTACGGATGTTGTCCTATTTATAACCTCTATTACTCACCTGCGTAACAGTGTTGCTAATCTACTGGTCAGTAATTCTGATAACCGAAATATTATTTTAACAGGTTATATAGTAGTAAACTATTTGGAATTGGCCCACTATCCTTATTCTTAACATTGTTATGTTTACTTATTTCTGAGCTCTCATAGGCATCTAGATGCCTGTTGTTTTAACTTGTCCGATTAATCTTAGTGAACTGAGGTCTATGGAATGGTTTTGTTGCAACATATGATGGGTGACTGCTGATTTTTCTGTTCTTCCATATTTTAGGTGTGTCAAGTGTTCTTTATATCTTATTTTAATAGATTTTCTAGTCTGTCCATAATATTTTGCATCGCAGTCCTTACATTTGATTTCGTAAATTCCAGACTTTTCCGAATTCTCGACTTTGCCCTTTGGATTTTCTAACAGACTCTGTAGTGTATGACTTGTTTTGAATACGATCTTCATACCTAGTTCCTTGAAAATCTTTCCAAAGTTCTTCGTATATTGGTGGTATGGAATTGAGATATTTTCATCTTGGTTTTCGTCGTTTCTGAAAGTTGAGATTTTGTTCATTCTTAATCTGAACTTTTTCTTCCTTTTCTTACCCATAAGACTGTCATCTAAAATTCTTCATGGAAAATAAAATTTTCAGATTTTTCTGATAAACCACAGTTTTCCATTCGTAGACAATGTTTGGAGACTCACTGTGCATTTTTTTCCATTGAACATATTTCTCATATACTGACTCCAACAATAATTCCGAAGTCATTCCACTGATTCGCGAATGTGGGTGCAGTACATTTTACAGAGATTAAATGTTGCTCAGAATCTTTGTGTTCTTTCTTGCGCAACCGCGAAAATGTCAATGGTTATTCCTTTGGCAATCCAAACACGAACAACAAGCGATATACAAATCGATACAATCGAATATGTTTCAGCTCGATAAAAGGTTCAAGTATTTTTCAAAATTTGGTGAGTGCAGTCGCGAAATTTCCATTTCATGAAGTTCACTAATTCGGGCTCCCACTGTTTAACATGATTCGAATATGATTCGCAATCTATGAAAAAAAAATAGAATGAATAGCTAAAATATCAATGATATCAATCAATGAAACGTGAAATGAAAATACAATAAAACTAATGATATAATCAAGATAAAAGATGAAAAACATAAAAAATAGGCAAAAAATTCAAAAAAATTAAAAAAGATTTCACATCTAGTTACTTCACTCTTATTTAGTGTATTTATTCAGCAAAACTCATAATTGTTACGGGACCCTAAGGTGTAAGCAAATGATTGTAGTCTGAGTTACTTTGCAAGAAATCAATTTCCAATTTCAGGTGAACGTGAAAAGTAAAGTTACTGAGAAAAATCTATTTTCACATATCAATATCACTTTTTCGAAAGCACATATTTGTGCCTAGACGTAAAAAAAATTTGGAAACCTTATGTTCGAATCTCATGTGTTTTGTCGAGCTGAATGGGAGTCTTAAATTTCCCAACAAAATTTCCAGTTCCCTTTTGAGATATTACTATAAAAAGCTAAATTGGTTGGACTGATGTCCAACTGAGGAAAATATTGGTGTATCGAAAGCGTATTAGAGGTCTGTTGAAAAAAAAAGGTGAATTTCCATTTTTCTCAAAAAACCTTTATTTATGGAGAATGACATTCAAAACTTATGTTTTTATAGCATTTTGTATCTGTATTGGACGTTTTCAACTGATGACATGAGTAGATTAAACTCATTTCGTGATCTAAAGTCGTAATTTATGAATGAATTGTGTGTTTTTTTTCATAATGTTATCTAGATTGGTACAGAAGAGCCCTAAGGCAAGCGTCTTACGGCGAAACATCGATGTCTACCAGTGAGGATGACAGTCTTCCATGTAAGTAAAATTTTTACCTTTCATTTAGTATATTATGTTGGAATCCTGTGTTCCAAACATTCAATAATGAATGTTTGGAACACAAACTGAGTAGAGAAAAGTGTTTTTTATAATTCAGTGTTCATATATGTAGATAGTTAACAATAACTTTAATAATTTAGTATTATTTTTTTTATATAATGATTTTTATCTGTTTCAGGGGGGCCTTTTCTTCAATTTTGTGTCTGAAAGTTACTTCTTTGCATGATATACTACATATCTTTGTATAGAACTACTTATTTTGAAACTGATTGCTTCCTACCTTTCTTTGGAACATTCTCACACAGCAGGAGTTGCATATGTTAATGAGGATCTAGAGGTGATTTCCACCACCAACAATATATCTTGGCATAATCATGTCCCTGGTATTGCAAAGGCTGCTTCTCAAAAGCTTGGAAGACTGTTCCGAATCAGAAAACTCTACACGTCTCAGTAACTTTTGATGCTTTATAAAGCTCAGATCAGACCTTTTTTGGAGTATTGTTCTCATGTAAAGAGCTCCGCCTTTAAGCATGCACTGAAGCTGCTGGATTCCATTCAGAAAAGAGCCAGCCGACTGATTGGAGACGCGAACATCACTTTCAATTTCGATAGTCTGGAACATCGAAGAAAGGTTGGAGATTTGTCTCTCTTCTATAGATTCTTTCACGAGAAGGGTTTAGGTAACTTGGCACATTTGATTCCACCAAGAGCAGTACATATCAGAAATACACGACATACTGTGGCTGCTCATCGTTTTGAAGTTCAACTCAGTACACCTCGAACTCCACTATATAAAAACTCTTTCATTTGGATAACTGCGTTTATGTGGAATAAACTTCCTGGGAACGTTTCTCCAAATGGATTTAATTTACTTAGAGCGCCTTAAGAATCTTTCTATAGTACTTGTGTTTTGTTCTTGAAAAAAGTCTTTTTTGTATCAAGATGGAGAAGTAGAAAGCCAGAATCTTTCTTTCCCCAAAATTAATTTCATCGTGGAATATAATGTTTGTATGAAAGTAGTTGTTTCAGAAAAGCTTTTTCTTTCAGTTTGTATCTGAAAGTTACTTCTTTGCAGGATCTACACATCTCTGTAAAGACTTAATTTTGAAATCAATTGTTTTCTTGTTTTTATTGGAAAAAGGTCTTGGACACTTCCTTGTGGCACTCAACAGTTCACTATCCAGCATTCATTCAATTGAACTTTCATCATGACAATTTGGTGTGCAGATGCCATCTAGAAGTATCTTAATAATAATGAACACGAAAATACTGTTTACTTCTTCAAGTATTTCTTGTAATTTGTCCTTCGGAACATCACAACAAATTTTTTAAGAAACACAACACAAAATTGAATTTGATGCAGCGAAAGTTTTATATTTAAAAAAAAAGTATGTCTAAAAGGCTTTTTTACGACATGGTCCTTATTAACAAAAATCACGATAATATGAACAAAAAACCAGACATTGAAAATCTGAGTATAATTTATAATTATTTACTAGACATATATAAATGTCGGTGATAATCTCAAATCAAAATAGTCACATGGTATATATATTATATATATCCTTTTGTGATCTTGAAGGATTTAATAAACATTATTATTATTAATATCATTATTATTCATAGCACAAGTCCACCTACTGCCCAACTCCTTTGAATGGTTAGATTATTTTGGAGAACTCAGTGATAATAATCTCCCGATGATGCAAATTCCATTGACGAAACTTACATGTTTTCACATTTCTTGTATGTGGAAAAGCAACTTATCGACGACACATAATTCTGATGGGAGGTCATTCATTCATCACAATTTCCCGGAATTTACCGGATTTTAAAACATGAATTAACAACAATAACAATTATATCTTCATTACGTGGTAGTTATTATTTTATAAGTATCAAAGGAAATTATCAATTTCATTTCAACGATTCACTGCCTTATTGGTGCTGCCGGTAATTAATTCAGACTTGAACTAATTTATTGAATCGCAGACTAATGCGGTTATACTTGTACTGATTTACGATGAGTATAATGTGGATGAATCAAAACAGCCTCTAATGGACTTGCCCATGGAAACCTGTGTTTTATTTGCAGTGTGCGTCACGTTTTCAACAACATGAGTGAGTTCTAGATTGCATACAGAGGATATTTGTTATTATCGAAACCAGAAAATTCCACCTTTGGAAAATTATTTTCGGGTTTTTTGAGCAGTAGTGAAAATATTGTTATTATTGTTTGTATCATCGATTTGTTCGACAACGATTTCCACCGAAATTATTTTGCATGTAGATTGGTGCAAAATCTTTTTAGCGCTCTACTTTATTCACCTTGTTTTAGAAAAAGAATGAATTGAAATGCATTATTCTGGCGAAAAAACTGCAATAACATTTCAGTCAAAAATAGAATTATTTTGAGATCTCAAGCTAGGGGTATACGAAGTCTGTCAAAAAATAAGATAAATGTTTGAATTTCGCGAGCTACGTACATTTGATTAGCGATTTTTCCATTTTTTTGTGTTGGTACACTTGTCTAGAACATATGTTCCCATCTTTAGCTGTTTAGTTTGTTGATTACTGGCATGAAAATTCAAAGAAAACGTCCGGTATTAAAGAAAAACATGCATTACTTTTGCATCACAATGATGCACCTACATGTTCATGATTTTTTGTCCAAAAACAACACCGTGATCATGACTCAGCCACCGTATTCACCAGATTTAGCCCCCTGATACTTTTTTCTGTTCCCAAGTTCAAAAAGTCCTATAAAAAGACGGCATTTTACGACGTTTGAGGAGATAAAACTGAATCGCTGAGATACCTCAATGACATACCAAAAAGTGCATACCAGAACTGTTTCGGGGATTACAAAAAACCCTGGACCAATGGTATTATATCTGAGGGGGACTACTTTGAAGGACATAAAATATAAATGAGCAATAAAGAAATGAAAGTTAGTCTCCACATAACTTTTTTGGGGAGATTTCATCTTATGGATATGAAAATCAATAGGGTTTTAGTAGAGGACACTCGAAAAATTTGCGGTGCAAAATTATTGTCACTACAGTGAAAGGTTTTATTCTGTGTCATCCAGATCTCAGCTAGGCTTTCAGTTTGTATTTGCCATAACTTTAAAAACTGGAATATTATGGAATTCGAAGTCCATGGCTGAAACTGTTGAAACCCTGCAATAGAAAACAATTTGTTTCGGTTGGTGATGAATTTTCAACCACAGAACTCACAAGGTCTACCTCCCAACCTGATAAAATCATATCTTACAGGAAAAACTCAGTGTGTCTCCGATAAAGAAAACCATCCGACTTCCGTGAAATAAAATATGGTGTGCCCCAAGGTTCTGTCTTGGGACCCCTCTTGTTCATTATTTACATCAATGATCTTTTAACTACCTTTTTTCGAACACCATTGTCATGTATGCTGACGATGCGATATTGATTATCAGACACTCAGACTTGCGTACTCTTAAATACATTGAAGAGGAGGTGGAAAATATAGCAGATCACTGGTTTAGTAATAATCTACTCTGCCTGAACAGAAACAAAACACAAAAACTGAACTTTTTCGCAAATCACACACTTTCAAATGGTGACACCTTGGACGATAATCTCAACTGGTCCGCTCATATAGATAAACTGTGCAAATAAATATCCAAATACACGTACGTTCTGCGTCACCTCAAAAAGTTTGCAAACATAAAAACCTTATTGAGTGTCTTTCATGGTCTCATACAATCCCATTTGAATCACGGTATCATTTTATGGGGCAATACTCCAAACTCAAAAAAGTCTTCATTATTCAAAAGCGGGCTATAAGAGTCATAGCTAATGCCGGACATAGAGATCACTGTCGGTTGCTGTTTGCCGAGTATGGAATAATGTCTGTACCTTCCCTATACATATACCACTCAGTGCTACATATACATAAAAACAAAAATGCCTACTCATCTAATGCGGAATTCCACAACTACAATACCAGAAATAAAAATCTGCTAAGAGAACCAAGACATCGTCTAAGCAAGTGAGCCAGCAACTCTGTTGATATTAGAATATATAACAAATTAGCTGATGAAATTAAAAATCTAAATTATAATCAATACAAAGCAGAAGTCAAGAAAATATGCTCCCACCACTGTTTCTACACAGTTGACGTATTTATGGCCTGCCATATATAAAGTTTGTTCTCCTCTCTTCATATTTTAATGAAATAATGGAAAGTCATTTTCGTTTTTTATGTCGTTTCACAGATTCCTAAAAATAAAATATTTTTTTAATTTAACTACTTTTTCTTCTCCACTCGTAAGCATGAATCCGAATTTGAATTTATCGTTTATCTCCAATGAACTCACAGTGGAATTGAAATTGAAATTTTTATTGTTAATTCCACCATTCTAAATTGCTATGACATCAACAAATTGAAGAAATTTTATCGAAGGATGAGAAATTACCACTAATGAGGCTAACGTTATTGAATAAAGATAATCAATGTGAGGACACTCATTTACAAGTTACAATTTACAAGTTGATGATTATCTTCTGCATGGGGTCGAATTGAAAATATCGTTTTTTTGTCGAAAATGTTTCTATGGAATTTGGAGATGAATTATTATGAACTAATTAAATTTCAATGTATGATTTCATAATTACATATTTAGAAGTCTTCCGGGATGTTTTTTTTGTGTGGTTGTCATGGTTATTCGATAAACACAAACTATTTATAAACTTTTAAATGATCAAGTTGAGAAATACTGATGAGTGACACTTCACTCCTTCATTTGTAGCAAAAAATGAAGTCGTTCATTATTATGATTATTTCCCCAAGGTTGCGCTGGTCGAGCCCAGTCCCCGAAGCCCAGATACATTCGTTAGGGCACGTCAGCATAATCCACCAATGACCACTACCCACACAGTGGGGTAAGTGATCATTGGGTCCGAGAATCATGTGCCCTAAGCTAGGGCAGTGAACCAAGAATGACAGCCTTCAGCATCTGTCCGGCTAAGATTTCTGCCTTAGTGCAGCAAAACACCTAACACGCAAAATACTTAGAACTTTTATGCCTCTCATTACCAAACTATTCATGGTAAATAGCTGAAACTGTAAACATATGTTCAAGACGATAGTACCAACATAAAAAATCGAATGTACGTAGCTGGAAAAATCTTAGGTTAGGTCGAAAGTGAGTGGGTCTGCCTATTCGACCCTCCAGCACAACCCACAAAGGTTTATTGTAGCTTACACCTATTCAAACTCGACCAAATAAACCCAGCTTCTTGACGAAGCCGATTAGTTTGTATGGTGAGTTATCTTTCAGGTCAGATGGTAAGAGTGTGGTTCTGCCAAACTCTGAAAACCTGATTCGGTCCACGGAGGGGCAGGCACAAAGTATATGCTCTGCTGTTTCATCATTCTCCATACAGAGGTGACACACACTGTCTTCCGACAGTCCAAGTCTCCCTACTGAAGTCCAACACCTATTTGGCTTCAAACTTCGAAGGGTGCATGAACGCCTTGGAGTGAGCCAATCCTGGAAGATTTCGCCAGAAGTCTTTAAAACTTCTTGCCATCCAGGTGTTCAATGTTTGTTTGGCAAAGCCTAAAGCAATGCCAATGACAAGTTCTGGTCCGATGAAGCTACTTGCAGCTCCCTCCTTTGCAAGGGAGTCA
>WOGR01009868.1:0-11148 GCA_015342045.1 Leptinotarsa lineolata | reverse complement strand
TTTAGTTTGGTTAGCTATAAAAGCGTGTTTTTTTAGTTTTTCAAACTATTATTTATTCTCTCATCCGGTCATAGTGATTAACGAGAAGTGAGAAGTGAGGTACAGACAAGGATATTTACCCACGATAGCGAGGATGTCATTGAATTTTGATAATCACCAAGCGGGACATATTCCAACTTTCAAGAGTTCTGCCAGGCAAATTAAAACAAATTCAAAAGAATGAAAAAAAAACAGTCAAATTGAAAAAAATCGAGGCGAAATCATGCTTGTAGTCGGCGTTATAATTTGGGTCGTATCGAAATCAGGCTTGTACCTAAAATTATTGGTAAAAAATAGAAATCGAAGTTGAATCCCAAAAGTGAATACCGTCGCTGAATAGCTGGCTAGAATGACGGAGATCCTACAGAACTACTGATAAGGATTGCCGGAATCTTGGATCGCATATCAGAGAAGTAAAAAGAAGGAAATCGTTGGCTTCTTGATTGTTCTTAGATATAGGATTACGATCAGGAGATGTGACGTTCAATGCAAAAAACCCTGAGGTAAGCCCTAAGCCCCTATATTTTGAAACTGATCAGACTGATGAATATTCCTATCACGAAAATGGGTAAGAAGTATAGAACCTTCAGTAATTTTTTTCAATCTTTCATTCTCTGAATTTTTTTTGAATTCATTAAAACAAACAGGTAAACCTTATTCATTGTTTTATTCGAGTGTCTTCGGTGTAAGTGCAAATTATAGTAACTAGTATGGAAAAGGGAGTACAGTATTTCTGCAATTTACTGTAGATGGCGTCCAAATGAGACTTGTCAATTTGGAGACACCTTTTCAATATATTTAAATGAATTCCTTTAAAAATCGAAAGACAAATCGCGCTCTCGCCTCCGCAAACTTATGAGCTAGTCATTTCCACTTGGAAAATAATACCATTTGCTTACTAAAATGAAAAAATAGCAGGAGTACGTCATACTACCTATTTGTTAACGCTGATCCAATGACGCTAGGTATATTTTTGCACCTTTTATTAATGAATCATTTATAGATGAATGAACAAAGGTACTACATGAAAAATACTTTGATTTGATTTTCCGAAAAAATATTTGTAAAAAAAAATCTGTTCAGTGAAAATATCTGCCAGATTATCTCATAACCATATTTATATCTATATCTATATCATATGAATCATTTACATGTTCATTCAACATTTATTTAATCGTGATCCGTTGTAGATGATATTCCAGTTTTTAATTATATCATTCACTCATAATTAGTTTTCTATATTTTATGATGAACGTTAAGGAAGTTTTTATTCAAAGGTGCTACAGAAATAATTATAAAAAATTACATATTTTTATGGATTCATTTTATTTTAATCATAATATTGTCTTGACAACAAAATGGTAAAAACAATTTTCCTATACTAGATGTATGTTTATGAACAATTCATTGAGGAATGACCTGAAAAAATCGTACCTAGCGACAATTACTGCCATTGTTAGTAGCAAAACCGACAATAATATAAGATTTGTGATAATGAATGTTTCAAGATAATTTTTGGGATACTTGAATAATTTATAAAAACATGTAAAACATGCAAAAAGCAAACATATTTTCAGACTACTATTTGAGCTTTTTTGTGTCCATTTGTAAAAACCGGGGTCGGAAAAAAATTAGTTTACCCATTGCTCAACTTTGTTTAAAATCAAGATTGAGTTTTATTTAGACTTCATTCTTTGAATTGTTCAGATAATATTATGACTTATTGAAATTTCAAAATAATCATGTGATGCTTTAAAATATGTTTCATGTGGTATATTGTCTACAGCAGCGGTTAAGCGTCCGTGCCGTCACGGACGCACGGAACCCTATTTTCGTCGTTAAATTAATGAAGGTGAAATTCTCCCATAATCTCTCACGAAAGTCATTTTTTGTGGAGGAAATTCAGTTTTTATAGACCTTTTTTGGGTATTTTCACCTTCCACAATCTGAAAAATATGAATATTATAATGGAGAACTTTCTTGAATTAGGTATATCAACGAACAGGAACCGACAATAAAGTTCACAATAGAGATTGAACAAAATGGCCAACTTCCTTTTCTTGATGTAGGTAATGATATATAAATGTTTATAGTAAAAAACTCATACCTATCATAGATATCTTCACTACACATCAAAACATCATGCGAGTGTGAAAATAAGTATAATAAATTGTCTTCACAACAAAGCAAGAACGATATGCAATTCAACTGAAAATTTCAATAAAGAAATATCTTTAATAAAATCTGTTCTGAGTGATAACGCTCATCCACATACCTTCATGAATTCAAAGATAAATGCAATAGATAATAAAGGGTCAATTGAAAACCAAATGACCCTACAAACAGTATCACAAATTCAATAACACTCAACAACATCCAACTCAACAATTACCAACTCTACATCCACCGAAGCCTTTTACAACTAACGTTATACCTTATATTCCAGGACTGTCTTAAAAGATAAGACGAATTAGAAATAGACATGATGTTAGAACTTCTCACGAAACAAAAAATACACTGATACCTATACTCACACACAAGAAAGCAAACAAAAAAACAAAAAATTGCATTTATGAGATACTTTGTTCTTGTGGTAAAATATTGGTGAAACTTCGATACCATTGAAAGTGCGGGGAGTGAACATCGAGATTATATCAAAAATAGACAATTGGCAGTATCTAAATTAACAGAACACATTTTGAAATCAGACCATGAACATCGAGTTGAATAAAGAAAAGTGTATTTCGAACAGCTCCTTAGAAATGGATCGTACTTGGCTACCCGTCTTGAATAAAATCATGTCTAGAGGCAAAATAGCAACAGAGTGATATTGAGGAACACTTTGTACAACATCGAATGTTTCAGGAATTAATTAACAACATTGACATAATTCACATTTTAGTTCCTTTGTCATCTATCGAAGGAGTTGAGAAATAAGAAATCAGTAATCAGGAAAGGAATAACTGCATATGTATTTGAATTTTATTCCTTTCTGAAGATGGAGGCAGAATTTGGCCTCCGAAGATTAAACACTCCTAATAAAATATAACCCCTTCAATTTAAACAACAAGTTACTGATGAATACAGATTTTTTTGAGAAAATCATTTTGATTTTACGCAGTCACTTATCGGGGTAAACTGAAATGTATGCCCTTTCTACATCTGTATAAAGTTCTCTATTATAATTTTCATATTTTTCAGGTGGAAATACCCAAAAAAGGTCGATAAAAAACTTTCATTTTTATTTTTTGAGTATTGATAGTTCTTGAGTAGAAGATAGTTTGAGTAGAACGAAATGCCTTCTTATTTTTTTATTTTACTTCATTAATGAGTATCTGTGTGTATCTGTATCTGTTTAATTAACACGAATTTCAACTTGTGAGCTAGATAGAGTAACAGACAAAACTCAGACATTTAAAAAATGAAAGCTAACAATTTCGAAAATTTCACAGGATTGATTCCAAATGGCAAAGAAATTACTAAACGATCCTCCATTATCCATTGGATTTCACTCAGGTTCGTCGCAGATAAAGATTTATAATGTGTGCTATGGAGACACAGAACTAGGTGAAATTGGTAAACTATGTTCAAACTCATGAAGATTGAATTATGAGGGTATTTCCAATAGAAATTATGAATAGATGATTGAAATGGAATGAATGAGTGAGTACTCACTGTTTTTTTTGTAAAGAAGTATTTCGAACTGATCGTAGAGTTGGTGCTCCAAAACATGATCTACCCTGCTGATTGTCTCCTTATCCGTCAATTCACCAAACATAAAGGCACATCTACAGGATTTCTGCATAACTTCCGCTCGGTTATATCCAGATATCTTGCAGAACGATTCGTTGCAATATACTATTGGGTAGTCTACTATTTGTGCGTTGGCCAACAAAAAACTACTGTCAGCTGTAAATAAAAATCATTTATCAGTGAAAATATTTTATAGATTTTATTAATAGTGAGGTTGCAAATGCCTAATTATGGAAAGCGCAACCACTGTTAAGGCAGCTTAATTAGTATTTCTTCATAAACTGGTGTTGATTTTCTAATAACTTCTGATTTTGCATATTGTGAACGATTAATATCTACAAGATAAAAAAAACAAACACTAGAACGTTGCCAGCGTTGCCCTCAGGCAACGCTGACTTTTTTCAAAATCTAAATCCCTTCCATTTCTGGAAAGCCACTGACTATTGGGGATTTTTTCAAAATTTTACTTTACTAGTATTTTTGTCAAATCATCATTATTAGTGATGATTTTCAAACCTCACTAGAAAATTTCTATGGAATATCCATTCATGTGACGTGTTACAGAAAGTTTCATGTTGTGTGACAAATGCGAATTGTACAAGATATTCCAGATTCCACAAGGTAGCGTGTGTTACACAAGATCAAGCACCTTACCATATCGCATAAAAGTCTTTCCAATTAGGGATAAAATAAGTTGTCATTATCATTCAAGGATGAAGTATGATTCCTGAAAAATTTTCCAGTAATTAGTATGTTTAAAAAATCATTCAAAGAACCCGCTCAAAATCGATAGGGACCAGAAAAGGTTTGAAAACCACTGAGAGTGTGGGTTGGTTCAGAAATCATCCAGGAACTATTTGAAATTTTAGTAGGTTTAAAAACCACTCAGAGCTCGGACCCATTTAAAAACTGGCCAAGAGCCACCAGAAAATTCAGAAGGTTTATAAACATGCGAGTAAGGGTTGATTCATAATTTTTCAGATCCAAGAATTTGAAAGCGCGAAATAAGATTTTCACCAACAACTGAAAAAGAAAGGGAAAACTTCTATGGAAACATGCTAATGGACTTAGTTTCGTTTGAGAGAGTTTAACAGCGACGGCGGCCTACAAGTGATTCTGATGTCCATGAGATGGCGATCAAGCAGAGCAAAGTATTCGAAAGACATATTTTCCGTTTAATCAAACAGAAACCAGAAGGAAAATTCAAAAAATTTATCGTAAGGCTACGAAGACAGGCAGAAAAATACAGCTTTGCTAATTTGGAAGAAAATCTGTTCGACCAAATTGTTGAGAAAGGAAGTTCAATAGAGCAAAGGAAAAATGCCAATTGAGGGGGATGAAATCAGTGGAAAGACATTTAGGTGACTACAACTTCAAACCGAACCTTGGATACAAGAACAACTTTGTATAAGAGCTACTCAACCAGACAACGGAGGTGCAATATGGTGACCTATGTTTACAGCTCCAGGCCTTGCGGACGACGTGAAAAATCATAAATTTTGGAGTGAAAAATTTCCAGCTGAATAGAAAACTTGCTATAAATATGGTAAAATAGATCACTTTTCGAAAAAAAACTTTACAGGGTATGAAGAGAGATTCCAAAGAGTAGAAAAGCCTTTGAGTAACACAACATTTGCAAACGGCAGAAAAAAGCCACTGAACGTTCTGTTATTTTTCCCAGCATATATTTCAGTCGGAAATTTGAATAAACGTGCTAGATTTCATGTAAGACATTGCAATGGCTTCAGGTGTGTTGAAAGTGGGTCTGGAATCCATTAATTCTATTACATATTTTCCAAAGTTGAAGGATATTATGGTGAATATTCCAACTGAGACCAGTGTGAAAAATATTTGTCAACTATTCAGGAGAATACCAATTCTACTCGAGACTGAAGTAAGTGTAAAACTGGAAGAAATGATATAATCCGACATTATTGAGAAAGTTGAGGGTCCATCCAAATGGATTTCACCTATATTAACCGTACTGAGGGAGTAAAAAAACCTTCCAGATACCGAAAATCATAGTTCTGGAAATGAGAGAAAGAATATGCATCTCAAATTCGCAAATAGTCAGTTTCAAATATAAAAATTCTAAGTCATCACAATCCTGACGAAAGAACTCAAGTAATTAAGGAATTTACTGAGTCTAGGAGCCGTCCTATTACAGATCAGCAACTCCGGCCCACGAATCATCGCATATGGAAATACTAGTTCAACGGATTGCGAAAAACGTCACTGCCAGACAGAAAATAGGCACTAGTATTAGTATGGGCCTTTAAACATTTCAAAGTATATTTGTATGGAAAGGACAAGTTTGACTCAGTCACAGATCATAAGCCTCTGAAAATAATTTTCTCTACTCTATCAAAACCTAATGTTAGAATACATTGAAACTACAATAATACTTTTTCAAATTGGCATACCGACCAGAAAAACAAAACATTGCAGACCCACTATGTAGACTGTGCCCTCTAAAACTTCCAATAACACCTTTCAGCGACGAAATTGTCGAAGTTAAAAATGATATTTTTCAAGGACATAGGAATGATTTCATTGGAACTCAAAATTTTTGAGTCTCAAATGAGGAAATTCTACTTTGTGGAAACAAAATTATAATACTTGTACCTACAAAATTACGTCAGAAGGTGTTAGGAGCAACTCACGAAGGTCATCCAGGAATCATACTAACGAAAATAGATTAGGAACCAAATTATGGTGGCTAAAACATGAAAAAGACGAAGTTAAAATTTTCAAAAATTGTAAAGGATGTCGGCAGCTCTCAACCCACTTTTTCCAATGAACTGTGAGCTTCTATCTGGCCTATGTGTGGGCCAGATAGAAGTCGATGACTGAATGTTGACAGTAATGTCGATGACTGAAAATAAAGTATTTTCAAATGTATCAAATGTAAGAAAAGATGTTTATATTTATTAATAGAAATAGAGTCATGTCTAGTGGAGGGTCCATCCATAATACGTTTCTCAGCAGATTTCTTGCCTGAAAATATTTTTGGGTTTGATGTATTCCTGTGGAGTCTACTTGTTTTTACAGAGTTACAGATTATACAAAGGTAGAAGTGTAGTTTCTTGAATTGGTTGTCTAGAAATACTGATAACGGGCGTTCCTGGATCACTAGATCTAGGATCAAAAAATTCAGTATCTATGGGTTACTGTATAAAATTTTATGAACAAACAGTTTGTCGTTTCAGATTTAGCAATGGTTTGATATAATATACAATTTTTGATAAATAAACAGTGTATCTCAAATTGTTCTCTATGATTGATTTGTCAGAAAATTTCACTCTTCATAATAAGTCCTGCCTCATCTAAAATTCAGATAGCGCACGTCCGACTTATTTATTTCATACAGGAAGAATCAAAAGATTGAAATTGATACCAAAGTAAAGTAATCCTAATTGGCATTATTTCCTCAAGTATAAAATCATGGTCTTTTAGCTTTCGAAATACTTTCATTGACTTCTGTTATTCATCATTTAATAAGTCGAAAGTACCATCTGAATTGAAGTTTTCGAATCGATCCAGAGAAAAGCAAGCTTTCTAAGGATTAAAAATTATTTTCAGTACCATGATAATTAAAGGTTCAGAAAGTGTTGAAATATAGTTTAGCTTTGCGGTTTGAAAATCGATATGCGTTTTGTTGAAGCCTATGAAAAAAGTACAAGAAATTCAATTTCATTTGCATAAACCTTCAATATTACGTTGTTCCAAACGTTTTGTTCGTATTATGAGTCTACTTCAAACTGTTATATCTCAGTGAATACTCATTCCTTTAATCGAAAAGAATCAGTGCACTTTTGCCAACGTAACAAAAGTCGATTAGTTCCGTTAGTACGAAAATTGTGTGATCATGATTCGATGAAGTCGACAAAGGCCTTAACTGCCTAGTCCTGACCGGCGAAGGTTCAACCGGTGAGAAATTCGAATTGATTTGTGGAACTTGCAGATAGACGTTGTCGTGAAGAAACATCGGACATCTTCTGCTGACCAGTACCGGTTATTGCTGACGCAATTTTCCATACATTACGTCGATTTCCTCACAATGGCACTCTGTTGTGATGGTTTGTAACGATTAAAACTTTACATCATTGATAATCAAATATATTATTCATACGAGCCCACTATCTATTCGTTCTATGAATCAATAAGAATTAATTCATGCATATGAGAGCATCTTGCGGAGGATAGCCCAACTATCATACTCATAGAATTTCATAGAACGCAATGTTATCTTTGGGGGATTTGACATTAATAAAACACGCATGACCGAATTGGATTCTATTGGGTTCAAGGGATCATTGCTCTCTCTTCTTGTCGATCTATCAAGGTAGCAGGTTCAATTTTTGTTTCTCGATCGCTGATTTGTAACTTATCGTTTGAAATATCGAAAGATATCTCTTTTCTCAGATAGAGATTGTAAAAGGTATTTCATATTCTGAGCAAAACATCAGGTGCGTGAAAGGTTCCTGATAAATTTTAACCTTATTTTTTTTGGCTATCAAAATGTTGGTATGCATGGCTCCACGTTATTAATATCAAAATTTATTTTTAAGATCATTCAATATTCGAGTGAATATCTTTTTCTATTCTAGATATTTCCAGGTTTTCATCGCCAGGGGTGTATTAATTTAATTTTAATAACTTCGTGAAACGAAAATTTCTCTCTTTCAAGAATTTGGCTTCGTTTTTATTTTCACAGCATTTGGTTGAACCAGGACAAAATTCCAAAAGAAAAAAGGCTGGAGGTGATTTTGGGTGAGTATTAATACACACATGATTTTTTCAAAATCTGTAGTTGTGTGATATCTCACCTAGAGTCATTTTCATCTGAGCCGCCAGGTCCAGTGGGGATAATTCTTGAAAGTGAAATATTTTATCCCTTCCTGTATTATCGTTATATTTGAATATATCATATCATAAAATTTCATAAAGGAATAATTGATTCTCTATTCTCGGAACTCTTTTCGTTACTATCAGATGTTTTGATTCATATCTTTGTACTATAACTTTTCCTTTCGAAGCATTTGTAGAAATCATATTGGTTAATGAATTGTTAGTTCATGGTTTAAACACCTATGTAAATTGCTTTAAAAATATATTCAGTAATGAATAACAATCTCGACACTTCTCAAATTGTAACCTAAGACTGCTGTTTGAGACTTTTGTTTGTGCACATATGCTGAAAGACTGATTATCAAAGGTTCAAGTGCAGTGTACATTTCTCTGGTCAGACGCTAATTGTGTGCATCTCGCCCTCATGAAACGACTTCCCCAATATTGACAAGGGGTGAATATTGAAGCCGACTGGTGGGCTTCAAGACATCACCTAAGTGATAGGGGATCGTCCAAGGGATGAATACAGAAGCCCGCCACCAAGCCCAGCTGCCTTCCAAGGTGTGAATATAGAAGCCACCACATAAGGGGTGAATAACGAAGCCCACCGTTAACCCATACAGGATCAGTTCGTTGAACCCACGTTGATTAGTGACCAGACCAGGTACACCATCTGTTTTGGTGATTTCCATATATCTTTGTTAAAATCAAACAATTATTTTATTATATACCATATACATTCGGTTATTGTTTTATTGTTTTGCTCAACATAGAAGGAAGTTACTGTTATCTATTTGAAGGGAAGTTTGAGTTTTTATCCTTTTATATAAATAAAAAATTATGGCGTCAAGCTCCTTTCCTGACACATAGCATAATCTGTAACTGGCAAGTCAGTCCAAAGAACACCACTCCATTCTCCACTGAATTAGCCTGGCAAATCTGAAGTAACTACTTCGTTACAGGTTTGGCCCGGTTTCAGGAACTTGAAGTTAATCACACCAGCCGCTGACCACCATACAGTGACCATCGTCTTTTTTGATGAGAAGTGCCTGAGTGACTCATCGTCCAACCCCTGTCCTATAGGATCCAATCACACGTGACGATCCGACACAAAAAAGGATCGTTTTAGTTGCGCAAAACCAAATAATTTCTGTCGATCGTTCAAATCGTGGGGCACTCATTTTTAGAGCTTTTTCACTTTTTCAATACGTTTTGACCCATTAAAATCCACAAAGGAGCTGACGCCCAGTTCTTCTACCATCCCACGCACCGTTTGTTATAGGTCAGTCTCCACCAGAGTCTTCAAATCCTTGTCCTGCGTTCATTAACACTATCATTGCCAATGCCTGATTGATTTTTCGGGCTGTTTCGACAGCGCTTTGTCTCAATTCGAATTCTTAGAGGAAAAATTAGGATACTTCACTCTTGTACCAATTTGAAGCTCTTGATTCTCACTGTATGAAAAAAGGTTTTTTATGAATTGGAATATATCTGATTTTTAGATCATGCAGGACTTTTTATGAAGAGTGAAATTTTCTGACGGATCAATAATGAAAAAGTTTACTATTTATAAAGAACAATTTGGAACAAACTTCATATTTTCAACTAACAAGTGAGCAAGCAGACTTGCTAGTCCGTCTAATTATTATTCTTATGGTAATATCACTATTTATATATATATAAAACGGTTTCAGTTTTTGGTAGAATGAGTAATTGAAAAAGGAATACATATACGTGTTTTTCAAATATAAATCCATTCGTTTCTTTAAATATATTCGTGAGCGATTAACTACGCATTAGTGACCTTACGTGCGGCAGGCAAGGTCACTAGTCCCTGGTTAGATATTATCAGTTTTTCTCTCTGATACCTACGTATTATCGCCTTGCGATTTAGTTCGACGAGAAAATAATTCGAATTCACAAAATCTCCCATTCTCTGATATTATTCCATACCTAGCACGCTCTCAGAGACCTTGACATTTGGAAGATGAAAATATCTAATTGAATTTGAAGTAATATCGATATCTATGCACAACTACTAATATTTAAAATAATCAACAATACTCAACTGTCAGTAGACGTACAGAACAGAAAAGAATTTTTACTGATTCGAAAAAATACCATTGTTCCAATCTTTATAAAAGTCAGAAAAAATTATTATAATTATTATTATTAACCGGACCTGGCTTCGCACGTGTAGCAGAGCATATATATGCCTATAATTTGTTTCTATCATATTATCGCATCAGCTTGTGTCTAATAAAAATAACCTTTATATCACTTAAACAAAAGTAAGTTTACATTATCAATTTCAATTTCGAAATAGGTAAGTACCTAATGTATACCAAAAAAAAAATACGACCCTAACTTCAAAATTATTCGCTACATAAAACAAAAATTGCAACTTTTCGTCGACAGGCGTGTCAACGGTTGTTAGTGATGCCGCTTGAATTTTATTAGTTTAGTTGCGCGATAGTTTTCGTTTTGCGATAATTCAGAAGATAT